>MU129042.1:96361-160347 GCA_014904985.1 Hydnum rufescens UP504 | reverse complement strand
TTCTTCCATCGTCATCTTGGTGGAATCCTGCTAGTGCGTCGAGGGCAGACAAAACCTGCGATCCTGACAGGGCCTGCAGGATCTCCGTTTGCTGGGGAATCAGGAACTCGTCGGGTATGTCATGGCATTGAGCTTCCTGTAGTCTACACAGAATCGCGCTTCCCATTCAGGCTGGTCAGTCACATGGGGAACCTAATTTAGGTACCCACTTTGGGCAGAAAATGGTACCTAATAGGTCCCCCAGACCTTACAGCCAAAATCAGGGCTATTCCAATTCAGTTTTTGGGCCATCTATCGGCCAATCCATGGCTGTGCCAGATTATATATTTATTTATTATTATTTGTTTGGTATTTATTATTATTATTATTACTACTATTATTATTACTACTATTATTATTACTACTATTATTATTACTACTATTATTATATACATATTACACTATAT
Organism: Hydnum rufescens UP504; assembly: GCA_014904985.1. Classification (NCBI taxonomy): domain Eukaryota; kingdom Fungi; phylum Basidiomycota; class Agaricomycetes; order Cantharellales; family Hydnaceae; genus Hydnum; species Hydnum rufescens. Next base: position 159,901 of record MU129042.1, on the reverse strand, counting down.
ACATATTACCCCCCCCCCCCCCGGGGTCTGCCACCACAGGGGGGACAGTTCATGCAGGTCACGCACCTGCATATACCCACCATGCCCCAATTGGGGCTGGTTCCATTTGGGTGCTCCCTCAAGGGGGCCAGTTTTCATTCATGGGGGCTCATTCATGGGCGTGTCATTCGGCAGGTTTGTATTTTGAGGCGTTCATGCAGGTTCTGGGCCTAGGATCTGAAGAAATAAATGAGAAATGTTAGTTAAACATTAATGCAGTGCAAAAAGAGCAGCTTATGCTGCTCTTTTTGTGCCACAAGAATAAGAATAAATAAAACATACCTTCTAGTACCCCACACCTGCTGCAGTGGTGTGGGGTTACTGAGGCCATGGGCTCTGGCTTGTATGTACAGCAGTTCGTACAGGGGCTCGCACAGGGGCTCACACAGGGGTTTTGCACGGGTGCCTGTCATTCGGGCACCCTGTCATTTGGGTCTCGATAAGGGGGTTACAGGGGGTTTGCATCAGTATTCGTTCACAGGGGTTGTTGAGACCTACAGAATAAAGCTTGTAAATTAGTTGAGAATTAAACACCATGCAAAAAGAGCAGCGAAAGCTGCTCTTTTTGTGTGGCTGAGCTACTGGGCTGGGGACTTACCTTATATAGGACCACACACCTGCCATGGTGGGTGTGTGGCCTCATTTGGTGCAGTGCTGTATGTCGTATTGTTGGCACAGTGCTGTATGCCGCATCGTTGGCGTGTGCTGTAGGTCGCATCGTTGGTGTGTTTGGTGTGTGTTGCATCGTTGGTGCACTGCCATAGGTTGTGTCGTTTGGTGTGTGTTGCATTGTTGGCATGCTGCTGTAGTTGCGTTGTTTGGTGTGTGTTGCATCATTGGCACACTGCCATAGGTCACATCATTTGGCGTGTGTTGCATCGTTGGCATGCTGCCATAGGTTGCGTCATTTGGTGTGTCTTCGCTTGGGCATTGCCGTTTGGGCCCTCATTTTGTGTGTTTTCATTGTGCCTTGGACCCCAGGTCTCAATCTAGAAGTATACAAGATATATTAGTTAAAAAGATTCAAAGGAGCACAAAAAGAGCAGCTTTCGCTGCTCTTTTTGCACCATTGTATCTACTAGGGAGAACACTCACCTTGCTGACCACACCCCTGCAGCAGCGGGTGTGTGGTTGTGTGCTTGCCTTTCCAGGTGGTTGCTTGTTTTGGTTGCGGAGATACAAAGGAAGATGTGAACTCAACACTGGCAATCAACACTGGCTGTAAGATTTCTCCACGAAGTTCATGTAGAAATTGATGCTAAGGCCAGGAGCTTTATGGGATAGCATTACCATGAGCTTCGTGCAATGGCATTACCATAGCATTACACACAAGACCCACAAGTGATGCTATGCCAAATATAGTATAATGTTTGGCGGTTGGGGACGGTTGGGGGTTGGAGTTGTGGTTGGTTGGTGGTTGGGTTGGGATTGTCTGGAGTTGGGTTGGGAACGTCTACCCCATGCCCAGGGTTAGGGTTAGGGTTTGATAAATTACATAATATTCTATATTTGGCAATATTACCTAATCAACTTCCATATTTAGCAATATTACATAATATTTGATTACCTAATTAATTTCCACATTTGGCACCATTACATAATATTTGATTACTAATCACTTTCCATATTTGAGATATTACATAATATTTGATTACTTAATTATTTCTATATATGGAAATATTACATAACATTTTATTACCTAATCAATTTCTAAATAAGGAAATATTACATAATTACATTCCATATTTGGAAAGCCTTACCTAAGCTACCATATATAGCTATATTACCTAATCTAATTACATAAGTAAAAAGCAGAAATGGGGGGGGGCCCAGGGGGGATTTGTTGAAAGCCTTGAGCCTTATGTAATTAGATTAGGTAATATAGCTATATATGGTAGCTTAGGTAAGGCTTTCCAAATATGGAATGTAATTATGTAATATTTCCTTATTTAGAATTGATTAGGTAATAAAATGTTATGTAATATTTCCATATATAGAAATTAATTAAGTAATCAAATATTATGTAATATCTCCAAATATGGAAAGTGATTAGGTAATCAAATATTATGTAATGGTGCCAAATGTGGAAATTAATTAGGTAATCAAATATTATGTAATATTGCTAAATATGGAAGTTGATTAGGTAATATTGCCAAATATAGAATATTATGTAATTTATCAAACCCTAACCCTAACCCTGGGCATGGGGGTAGACGTTCCCAACCCAACTCCAGACAATCCCAACCCAACCCACCAACCCTAACCACCAACTCCAACCCCCAACCGTCCCCAACCGCCAACATTATTACTATATTTGGCATAGCATCACTTGTGGGTCTTTGTGTGTAATGCTATGGTAATGCCATTGCACGAAGCTCATGGGTAATGCTATCCCATAAAGCTCCTGGCCTTAGCATCAATTTCTACATGAACTTCGTGGAGAAATCTTACAGCCAGTGTTGATTGCCAGTGTTGAGTTCACATCTTCCTTTGTATCTCCGCAACCAAAACAAGCAACCACCTGGAAAGGCAAGCACACAACCACACACCCGCTGCTGCAGGGGTGTGGTCACAAGGTGAGTGTTCTCCCTAGTAGATACAATGGTGCAAAAAGAGCAGCGAAAGCTGCTCTTTTTGTGCTCCTTTGAATCTTTTTACTAATATATCTTGTATACTTCTAGATTGAGACCTGGGGTCCAAGGCACAATGAAAACACACAAAATGAGGGCCCAAACGGCAATGCCCCAAGCGAAGACACACCAAATGACGCAACCTATGGCAGCATGCCAACGATGCAACACACGCCAAATGATGTGACCTATGGCAGTGTGCCAATGATGCAACACACACCAAACAACGCAACCTACAGCAGCATGCAACAATGCAACACACACCAAACGACACAACCTATGGCAGTGCACCAACGATGCAACACACACCAACACACCAACGATGCGACCTACAGCACCACGCCAACGATGCGGCATACAGCACTGTGCCAACAATACGACATACAGCACTGCACCAAATGAGGCCACACACCCACCATGGCAGGTGTGTGGTCCTATATAAGGTAAGTCCCCAGCCCAGTAGCTACAGCCACACAAAAAGAGCAGCTTTCGCTGCTCTTTTTGCATGGTGTTTAATTCTCAACTAATTTACAAGCTTTATTCTGTAGGTCTCAACAACCCCTGTGAACGAATACTGATGCAAACCCCCCTGTAACCCCCTTATCGAGACCCAAATGACAGGGTGCCCGAATGACAGGGCACCCGTGCAAACCCCTGTGTGAGCCCCTGTGCGAGCCCCTGTACGAACTGCTGTACATACAAGCCAGAGCCCATGGCCTCAGTACCCCACACCACTGCAGCAGGTGTGGGGTACTAGAAGGTATGTTTTATTTTATTTCTTATTCTTGTGGCACAAAAAGAGCAGCATAAGCTGCTCTTTTTGCACTGCATTAATGTTTAACTAACATTTCTCATTTATTTCTTCAGATCCTAGCCCAGAACCTGCATGAACCCTCAAATACAAACCTGCCGAATGACACGCCATGAATGAGCCCCCATGAATGAAAACTGGCCCCCTTGAGGGAGCACCCAAATGGAACCAGCCCCCAATTGGGGCATGGTGGGTATATGCAGGTGCGTGACCTGCATGAACTGTCCCCCCTGTGGTGGCAGACCCCGGGGGGGGGGGGGGTAATATGTATATAGTGTAATATGTATATAATAATAGTAGTAATAATAATAGTAGTAATAATAATAGTAGTAATAATAATAGTAGTAATAATAATAATAATAAATACCAAACAATAATAATAAATAAATATATAATCTGGCACAGCCATGGATTGGCCGATAGATGGCCCAAAAACTGAATTGGAATAGCCTGATTTTGGCTGTAAGGTCTGGGGGACCTATTAGGTACCATTTTCTGCCCCAAAAGTGGTACCTAAATTAGGTTCCCCATGTGACTGACCAGCCTGAATGGGAAGCCGCGATTCTGTGTAGACTACAGGAAGCTCAATGCCATGACCATACCCGACGAGTTCCTGATTCCCCAGCAAACGGAGATCCTGCAGGCCCTGTCAGGATCGCAGGTTTTGTCTGCCCTCGACGCACTAGCAGGATTCCACCAGATGACGATGGAAGAAGAGGATAAAGAGAAAACGGCCTTTCATTCACACCGAGGGCTCTGGCAGTTCAAACGAATGCCCTTTGGCCTTAGGAATGGCCCTCAATTTTCCAGAGAATGATGCAATCTATCCTCACCCCCTTTCTTTGGATATTCTCACTGGTGTACATAGACAACATAGTGGTGTATTCAAAATCATATGAGGAGCATCTAGAGCACCTAGATCTAGTCCTACAAGCCTGCACAGAAGCCAAATTGACCCTAGCCCCCAAGAAGTGTCACTTCATGTACACCTCTATCCTCTTATTGGGGCAGAAAGTCTCCCAACTTGGGCTGTCAACCCACAAGGAAAAGATTAAAGCCATTACAGGCCTAGCTCATCCCCATAATAAAGCAACACTGCAAACATTTTTGGGGATGGCCATGTATTTCTCGCACTTTATACCATATTACTCGGAGCAAGCAGCACTGCTATTCGAACTACTAAGGAAGGGTATAAACTGGACCTGGGGAGCCGAGCAAGAACAAGCCTTCGAAGACATCAAGGAAGGACTAGTCTCAGCCCCCATACTTGGCCATTTGATTCCAGCTAGGCCATACTGCATATATTCTGACACGTCAGATGTAGCGATAGGGGCTAGCTTACAGCAAATACAGCCGATAGCAGTCAGGGATCTAAAAGGCACGAAAATATATGACAAGATCCTTGCGGCTTACACAAAGGGTGAACCAGTCCCAAAGATAGCTCATCAAGCCTTGAAAAATATCAATGACATGCCTGACTCTGACACTTGGGCTGAAAAAGTGGAAGATACAATCGTGCATGTCGAACGAGTCATCACCTACTGGAGCAGATCCCTGAAGTCTGCCGAACGAAATTATTCGGCGACGGAAAGAGAAGCCCTAGGGGTTAAGGAAGCACTAGTGCACTTCCAACCCTTCATTGAAGGTGAAAGGAACATCATGATCATGGATCACGCAGCACTACAGTGGGCCTGGATGTACGAAAATGCCAACAGGCATCTCATGGCATGGGGGGCAGTATTCACAGCATATCCAGGCCTGGACATAGTGCATAGAGCAGGCATCATCCATTCAAACGTCAATCCCCTCTCAAGGCTGCAACAGAGTCTGCCACACCAGTCACCCGTGGAAGACAATTCCCCCTCCTTATCAAGTCACCTTTCAATGCAACCAATATTTGCTTGGGAGGACATAGTAGAAAGGAAGCCCGCCGAGCGAGCAGCATTCCTCTCCACTCGAGCTCAGAGCAGGGCACAGGGTCCTCAGGAGGCCAAGAGGGCCTCCACTAGCGCGATAGAGGAAATAGAGCTGGTGGCATGATGAAGAGCCAGGACAGCGAATCACCCAGGTCAGGAGTATGTGCCATGGATACTAAACATCGAAATCAGCCCCCAAAGGATAGAAGCTTTCGTCCAGGGATACCAAACAGACCCTAGCTTCCGGCAGCCTTGGAATGAAGCAGCAGAAGACGAAGCAGAGCTCCTGGCAGCTCAGAGGTTCTACAAGTCCAAAGAAGGACTCTTGATCTTTCGAGATGCAGATTGGGTGGTACAATTATGTGTGCCAAGGACAGAAGTACACAGGATACTCAAAGAATCACATGAGTTGCCTTGGGAAACTGCACACGCAGGATCCTCCAGGCTCTTCCACAAGCTTGCCACATGGTTCTACTGGCCCAGGATGTGGATGGACATGGTTGACTACACCAAAACATGTGATGTCTGTCAGAAAATCAAATCTGACAAACAGGGACTGATGGGAAAGCTTCGCCCCCATGCTATCCCACTACTTCTGTTTGAAGTTGTGACCTTAGATCTCATCATGGGCCTCCTGAAGTCGGGAGGGTATGACACAGTACTGGTGATAGTGGACAAGCTTACCAAATTCATCCAATACATCCCCACCACTTTGAGCTTGAAGCAAGATGGCTTCACTAAGATGTTCGTCCAGCATGTCATCCTGAAGTACAGTCTCCTGAAACAGATGATCGTGGATCGAGACACCAGATGGTCTCAATCCTTCTGGGCATCAGTCGCCAAACATCTGGAACTGGGTCTACTTCTGTCAATGTCACACCACCCGCAGACAGATGGACAAATGGAGAAGGCCAACAACACACTCAAAGTTGCATTACGAGCTTACACAGCTGGGAATCACAGTTCTTGGGCCCAGTGGCTAAGAACACTCACAATGGCCCACAACTCAACACCCCATACTTCTACAGGCTACTCCCCTTTTTCCTTTTGCATGGATACTCCCCAAAGACTGGGGCAACTGCGATGGACCCAGTGGGAAGGGTGTCAGACAGATTGAGCTAGACAATGCAGCAGCATCCTCGTTTGTAGGTGAGCTGGAAGCCCACCGTTCACTAGCCCAGGATGCCCTAGCAAGAGCTCAGGCCAGGCAGGTGAAAGCCTACAATTTGTGAAGATGAGATGAAGAATTCGAGGAAGGGGACAAGGTTCTAGTGAACCCTCACTCTCTCAAGCTGGTCGACGTACAAGGCACAGGGAGGAAGCTGGTGCAACAACACATAGGTCCTTTCCAGATTTCAGAAAAGATAAACCCCATAGTCTACCATGTGAATATACCCCCTGAATATACAATGCATCCTATCATAAATATACAACATCTGGTAAAATACCATTGCGATGAGCAAGACAACAAACGGGCTAAACTACCAGAGCTAAGGGAACTGGCAAAGGAGGAAGAATATGAGGTAGAGAAGATCATGGGGCATCACTACAATCGATCAAGGAGAAGGAGAGAGTACCTAGTGAGGTGGAAGGGGTATGGGCCTGAGCACGACACGTTTGAGCCTGAGACAGGTCTGCAGAATGCCTTCTCACGCCTCCAGGAATACCGCAAAACCCTGGAAGAACATGGTGGCAAAAACAAGGACCCCATGAGGCCATAGTGGAGCCTCTCAACCTCAACCTCAACCTCAACCTCAACCTCTGTCTCAATCTCCTTGCAGCCCCATCCCATCTTTCTGGTAGTGCCTCATGCAGCAACCGGGAGCTCACAAACATAGGGGTATCAGGTGCAGACGCCACTATGCAATGCCCAGGGATAATACAGATCCCATGGACCTCCACTACACCCAGTATGGGGACGAGGAGGACAACCCGGAATGCCATCCAGCTGAATATCTCTCCACCCAATGGTGCACCTGCTTCTTCATATACCACCTCAACACTTTGAACCTCGCTGGGCCCTACCCCTGTGTGCAAGGGTTGCCTCCATTCACGAGTGATCCCTATGGCTACTGCTGGGAGCACCTAGATGAGTGGGGACAACTAGGGAAATTTGAATGGACATATCAAACCCAGTTACTCCCAAAGATTTACACCTTCCCTCTGCATCGAGCGTTCATCCCCTCGACGTCCCACAGTTTACTTTTGACCTGTGCATCCATCTTCTACAGTCACGGGGCCTGAATCCCAACCTACGTTCCCTCTCCCTAAAATTCCTCCAGGAAGTTCATGCAGCCGGAGAGATGATGCTACAATGCATAAGGTGCATAGACCAGGTGATGGCCCACTTTCACATTATTTTGCCATCCAGTTATGATCAGGACTGGCACTTTGGGTCATCCTGGCAGTACCTGCTCCAACAAGGAACAACCCCTGCCCCAGCATGGAAAGCAGCGCACGTTGTGCAGGAGCTCAGAAGGTGCGTACTTGATGCTATGGGATTTGTGACCCTCGCTTTCTGAGTTATCCTCTACCTGCTCTGCTTCAGGGAGCGATTCAGGCCCCCATGCTTCAGAACTACCACCCGCCTCACAGGCCTAATCGTCTCCAGCCACGACTGTCACTCCATTCTCATTGGCAGAGGACTCGCCGAATTGGGGGCTCCCATATGGTCAATGGCCATAGAAAATGAAACACCTGGTCTCGAGCTCTACCCCCGTGGTACTACACAGTACTCACCCCTATGGACAGATGCCGAGAAAGAGGTCAAGACCAAGCACCCCCATCAGGATTTACGGGATGCCTACTGTCAGGGCCATGCTGTGACGAGGGCACCAAACAAATGTAAACACAAATAATTCCAGCTAAGTCTGGTGTAAGTCCGGCTAAGTCCGCAAGAATCCAGGCAAGAATGAGATAAGGAGGTTAGGGATGTTGGAGGAGCGGTCCAGCAGCTCGGAAGGGACTAGGCAGAAATGAGCACAGCGGTCCTTAAGCTTGTGGAGTCAACTGGATGATACTCGGAGCTGTAGTCCAGAGTAACAGCAGAAATCCTGAGAGACCAAAGCTGGGGTCTCTGGACTTCACTCTCAGACTACTTATACATGATGACTATACTACGGGGGAGTGATCGCTAAACTGTGGGTGGTTACAAGGGGGACAGGAACAGGAACAGGAACTCGGCCAGGGGACAAACCGGAAGCAATGGGAAATGAAAGGGAAATGAAACCAAGATAGGGTTGGATTGGAGTCAAACCAGAATCAAGCCGGAAGCAAAGTGGACTTGGGTGAAGGAACTAAGCAGAGAACTGGACTGGAGGTGGGTGGACAAGGACCGGAGTGATCTGGAGTGGACCAGAGTGGACCGGAGTAAGGGACAAACCCTGACACCTACACACAAAAACTGATCTGTGAGTCCTTCAAGAAATGTCTGACAGACCTAGGGTGACAATGATTCGTGAATCCACCAGAAGAGATATGGGTGATGGAGAAGGAGCATCCATGAGAAACGAGGATGACAGGCCCATATTATCAGCACCACCCATCCTATTTTTGCACACCTCAAGGTCCCCCCAAGGAGAACTATCTGGAAGGCCTCATGTGCTGGCTATCACACACCCACAAAGGAGGGTACTTACCGATCCTGAACGAACTGCAGGAATGCCTTGGTGCGGAAACATTACCTTTGACTAAATGGGCTGACCACAAAGAGGCTACCCCTCCTCCCTCATTCCTATTTCAAAACTACCCCTTGTGCCAGGAATGGGTCGAACATAGGGGATTCGAATGGCACCAGCCTGAATTGCCACCCAAGCCACAGTTTCAGTACAAGCTGGCAGCGTGATTAATCAACCCCGCCCTGCAATCTCATGGTGCCCCCCAGTGCTACTCATGTGCATGGAGGACTACAATCCGTACATTGCCACAGCCACAGGGTCCCTGCAATGACCACGCTCTGAATCACCACAAGAGTGTTGCGTTAGGCCTTGCACAAACATCACTACTTACCCCAAAGAGGAACTGTCAGGGCCACACTGCGACGAGAGCACCAAACAAATATAAACACAGATAACTCCGACTAAGTCCGGTGTAAGTCCGGCTAAGTCTGGGAGAATCTGGGCAAGAACGAGATAATGAGGATGAGATGGAGAGGCAGTCCAGCAGCCTGGAAGGGACTAGGCAGAAACAAGCACAGCAGTCCTTAAGCTCATGGAGTCAACTGGAAAGTACTCAGATGTCCGGAGTAACAGTGGAAATCCTGAGATTATGTAATATGAATATGGAATACATGAAGGCTGACCTGTAGTCCAGAGTAACAGCAGAAATCCTGAGAGACCAAAGCTGGGGTCTCTGGACTTCGCTCTCGGACTACTTATACATGATGACTATTACTACAGGGGAGTGATCACTAAACTGGGGGTGGTTACAAGGGGGACAGGAACAGGAACAGGAACTCAGCCAGGGGGCAAACTGGAAGCAATGGGAAATGAAAGGGAAATGAAACCAAGATAGGGTTGGACCGGAGTCAAACTGGAAGCAAAGTGGACTTGGGCGAAGGAACTAAGTGGAGGACCAGACTGGAGGTGGGTGGACAAGGACCAGAGTGATCCAGAGTGGACTGGAGTGGACCGGAGTGGACCGGAGTGGACCGGAGTTGACCAGAGTGAGGGGCAAACCCTGACAGGAACTCACACTCTATGAGGATGATGAGCAGCTTCACACCTCTGACTTCACCCTACCTGAGGATGTCAGTCCCTCAACCCAGGAAGCTCTGGGGATGGCAACTGAATCTTCTCAGCCAGAGGACCCTGACAAGGTCTGGGGACTGCTAGATATGCAAACGGACCAGTTCCCAGTGGAGTTCTACCCATTCATGTACCTTAAGTCGGAGGAATGCTTGGAGGAGGAACTCCTCGAACAATATGGATTGGGGGTTAAGCAATGGCTCTATCAGGAGCCCCATCTCACCCTTGTCTTCATGGAAAGGGACCACATGCATAGAGCATTGGAAAGCCAGAAACTAGCCGCCAAGTTCTATCTGTCCAAGCCATCAGCACATGCCTGACAATACAATGAAAGCCTCTATCGCCCATGGGGCCCCAAAGTCTCAAAGTGAGTACTCGAAGTGCTATCCATGAGAATCCGCCAAAGGCTGGAGCTCTGCCCACCTCCCCAGCTCATCCTGATAAAAGGCAGCCCTTCGCGACCCCCAGACACGAGCTTCAAGTCTGTCAACCTGGCTACACTATTCCATCCCAAAGGCCCCCCACGGGTTCAGGGGTTGTCTCAAAGTTTAATGTCCAGGTATCTACTCACTCCTCAGGAGCTTCTGACATTCCTGGCCAGGCGAATCGAGTACCTAGGCCAACTCCCTGCATTCAATGCAAGGGAACTGCTCAAAGCCACACTAAAATTGGACGCCCTGCTTAGAAGGCACCTATCCTATCAGGACCCAGTCAAGTTCAACATCCAGATACCTTATGGGGGCCCCCACTGAACAACGCTCGAATGGCTTGCTCAAACTACCCCAGGAGTAAACCCCACTTCCCTTACCACTCGTGGCACATATGCTGGTGAACAATTTCGGTGGAACGGATGGTTCAAGTGCTACGAGATCATGCTGGATGATCTAGATCTCGAGGATATGGGCATCCTCCCTTCAGACTCCTAATGCCATGCTGGGGGGCACTGTAATATAGGGCCATACTACGTATGTACATAGTAGTCCGTCTCATATTGTATCTTACATAATAGTGTGGCCGTTGTAAGCAGGAATCTCCTAAGAGACTATGCCACAGTCCAAGATTGTTGAATCAAGGACGAAAGGAGAGGGCCACGGAGTCAATCCATAGGTTAAGGTCCGATTGAATGAAAGGCCTTGAGGTTGGGAATTTGTCTTGCTAGGGCGGGCTTGCTCTAACAATGAATGAATGGATTATTTGATTCAGAAATCACACTGATGGCTCTCCTCTTGAGGGCCTATCCAAAGCGTGAACAATACTAGATATGGTCTGGAAATCACCCTGGTGCCAACAGCTGTCCTTCAAGACTTTAGAGACTGAGGGTGAGGGGGAAATCAATCAAAATTCGCATCCTCTGCACTTAATATACATCTTGGAATAATGCCATGGTAACCGGCAGAAAGATGGGGTTAAGGCGAAAATGATGAAAAGAGATTGAGTCAAAGGCTTCAAAACTGAAGAAGATATTCAATTAACAAGTCAGAATGGGGGAATATGGCTTAACCAAGGTATCCCTCCTCTCCTACTGAACAGAATCCCTTGGGGAAAGGTGGAACTGGTCGCCCTAGACGTACCCTCCATCGGACATAGGGTGCCGGAACCATAATTGCCTTTAATAATCAGAAAAGCGGAGGTAAAAGTGAAATGAGACATGGGGAGACTAAATTGCAGAAAGCCGAGTTCTAATCCGCTCGTTTTGCCCTTGGTACCATTCGATGCGGATTTTCAGCGTCTTTCCAGGGGTGGTCGTTACTAACGAATCGGATCAAAACTGGTGGAGATATTCGCGAAATACTGAAGGATAGTGTGGAGCATGAAGTAAAATCGATCTGGAGGGTGCAATTCGCATCCGATAAACGCGTATGTGGTACCGTTGGATAGGTATTGATCATAGCTTTCTGGGCGCCATCTTGCCGAGTCGATCCGATCAAAAATGAGGGAGATATTCGCGAAATACTCCTTGAGAGCATGGGAATAGCCCCTATTTAACATGTGACTAATCCGCGAGTTGGATCCAAAGGATTAGGCAATCTTGATTATATAATTGGGACTCGTATATCCTCGCTGAGGCAATGAGCAATGCACAATAGATTGGGTACCAACCAAACAGGGCAAGTTGAATTGCCTGAGCCACAGTTGGCTGGGCTTGAAGTAACTACAATTTGAGGTAGTCTGTTGAAGACTTGGAGATGGACAATTAAATGTCTCGTGTACAAGGTGGAGGAAAGAGAAATGAAGTGGGTCTTGGAGAATTGAAATCCATGTCGTATGGCAATCAAAGGAATGGTAGGTATTTGAAGGATTGGAATTGAATAATTTGGATTTGTTTGAGGAGGTAGTTGGGTCCTGAAGCGGAATATACATAGTAGGGTTTTATCCCTCCAACACCATGAGGATTCTAAGTCCCAGTCACGCCAGAATCAAATCATCTTCTTGCCCAGACCTCTTTGCTCTTGCGAGACCCATGAAACTAACCCACCACACCACTACCCTGCGACCAAGTCGCATGACGATCCAACCATACCAAGGCATGCAATCCATCGCCATAGAGCACGGGGGAGAGACGGATATGGGAGAGTCGCATACGAGCACGACTCTACTAGGTAAGTGCCTGCTTCCAGTTGGTTAGCTAACCCACCACTTTGTCCTTAGATAGTAACTGAGCCCTTTGGCCAGTTACTACCACTTCCCCCTCCCCCATCCTCTCCTCTCCTCACATTTCTCCCACACCCGAAGCAAAGCCAGTGCTTAGCTTCATTCATGGCCCTCCCGTTCGAAGCCAGTGCTTAGAATGGTTGGATTATCCTTTCTCTTCTATTCACAGATCTGTCTAATCCACCTCATCTAACGACAACAAATACCGCAGCTTCTCAAAGTCAAGAGCTGCATTATTACAATTCTGACCAGAGGACTCTGCTGAGATTCACCAGCAAGAGAGGACTTGAAATTGCAGGCCTTAAGAGGATCATTTGAAGACTGGTTGAATATTGCTGATGTAGGGATCCCATACTCACCATTAATGGCATCAAGTGTATCTTGGAGGACTTGAATGCTGGATTTCCAGTTACTCACAGTTCATGCTCTGGTGAGCACAACTTGGTGTCTAGCAAACTCATGTTAGGGTATACAAGGCCTTTGGAGTGTGTGTTGTTGGATGCATCCTTCTTGGTGATGAGGGCAATCTGTGTGAACCAAGTAAGAGAATACAAGCAACAAGAATGGGTCCAGACATACCAGACTAGAATGGAAAAACTCATTCATTGAAGGAGTGATGAATGTTGAAGGTGCTGAAGCAGCCATAAGAAAATAGGGGTTATTGACCCTTTGTGTGTGACTGTAACATTGAAGATAGCAACCACAGGGTCCCCTAGTACCATTGCTGTAGTCAACAGTAGTGATGGGGATCAAAATTACCACACAACACCACATACTAAGACATGTTGGGTCCAATTGACAAAAAATGTGATATGAAATCCATTCCTGTATCCTGCAGCAGCCAGAGGCACTAGTAATCTCAGACTTCAAAAAATTCCTGCCTACCCAAAATGTCTGATAATGAGAGCCCTCACACAGACCCTGACCAGCCTGGTCTGGACCATTATGGTAATCTCAAAGACTCCCCACTCTTAGAGTTGGACATCAGCCCCAACCCCTGGCAGCTAAGGCTTGTCTTGCAGCTGAGAATTTTCCTCATAATCTGGGCTACAAATCAAACCACAAAACACTCTCATACAATTTGGATAAATACAACTCTGATGAAGTCTTGCACACCTCTATAGGCAATAGACATAAGCACCTAATCAAAAAGGTTGCACACAAGGATGTTCCATCCCAAAAAAAGATGGGTTAGGAATTAAATCTACACACCAGAGTCTCAACCACAAAAAAGTCTACTGGGGTCCATGCTGCCTTTGTGGCATTCAGTATCAATTCAAACAACTTGAAAACTCTTGGTCCTAGGGAGCCCATTCTTCCCTGCACTAATTGTAATGTGAAGAAAAGGGTCTCCACTCAAACAACCCATGCAAAAGTTAGTACCTTAAACACATCAAGTAATGGGAAAATCCTCACAGCTGCTAGGGGGGTGGGGAAATGTTGTGAACTCTGAAATCAATGAAGAGGAAGGCCACTATTCTTTCTAGATCTGATAGTGACACAAAGATGGATCCCATAATGATCAACAAGCCACCAAGAAGCAGCATGTCATAATAATATACCTAAGAGAACATTCTATGTCTTTCTTGTTGATGCCAGTAGTATAGTACCTGAACATTCTACTGTTCTCCTGTAGTTTCTTTAATATCCTGTACATAGTATAAAAGGGCAAGCTTGAGCTCACCTACAGATCTAAGGACTCTCTAATAATATCCTCCCTGCTAATTCACCCAAGCAACTAGGGCTCTCTGGTCTATCGAATTCATTCACATCTGCTTAGTCATCAAGGGAAATAGTACTCTCATCTGTAGCCTCCCTCACACTAGGTATGATGTTCCACAAGATCATTGGCTGCTGCCCCACCTTGCCTTCCTATAAAAACTTCAGCCCTTCAGAGGCGGCAGTCATAGCTATATCCCCTCCTAGCTTCTACTTTGACCCAGTCTAAAGCTTCATTCATGTCCTTGGCTCATCATAGTGAGGATTGCTAGCATTAGCTAGGAGGAGATTTTCAAAGATTTAGGCCCTGTTTGGTTGCAAGAATCTGGATTCTTGAGCCAGATTCTACTATTAAAAATGTGTAGATTCTTTCAGATTCTTTTCCAGCTTCTTTTGCAAAAAAATTCATTTGGCAACAAGAATTCAGAAGAATCTGCCATCTGTTTGGCTGCTGTGGAAGATAAAAACATCCAGTATCAAAAAATGTGAAATTACACTACTTCCAGCCATTGGATGATCACATGACTGATTATGAAATTAATTATGGCTACATGCAGAAACCGAATTTGTTCTATAACTCCGTCAGTTTTGATCAGAGAGGTATGCCCATATAACGCTTAGAAAGCTATAATTCACACCTTTCTAACGGTACCAAACACAAGTCAAACAGACCAAAACTGCACTCTCCAGGCCAATTTTACTATCATAATCTGGGATTTTCAGTAAGAAACAAATATCTCCATCAGTTCGCATTCAATCCTCTCGGAACAACCGCGCCTGGAAAGATATAAAAAATCTGCATCCAACGGTACCAAGCGCGCAAAGAACAGATCAAAACTGAACTCTATAGAACCAATATTACTATTAGAATCAATACCCATCAGTAAAAAATGAATTTCTCTGTCAGTTCGCATCCGATCTTCTCGGAACCACTGCGCCCAGAAAGCTGTTAAAAATCCGCATCGAATGATACCAAGAACGTCTATTACGGATGCAAACTGCTGTTTCTGCATCAAATCCCATCCCATGCACTTGTCCCCATTCTCAACCAGCAACAAAACACCTTAACCATTGGACTATGCTCAAATTAATCTCCAGAACCCAGAGATATCCCTTCATTTTGCCTCCCAGAATGCTCCACATGGTCAGTGACATCATTTCCTTTATGAATCCTTTTGTTTTCTTTATGAATGACATCACTATGACATCACTATGACATCACACTCTATGGATGACTCAGCTATGACCGCATTATAACATCATTTCTTTATTGCTCTTTTGTTCTACTCCACTATGATCTCATAGCTTTATTACTCTTTTGTTCTTGCTCCATGCACAGCCACCTTCAGATAGGTATATAAGCTAGCAGATTTTCTTGTTCCCCCCATCTCCTCACTCTGGAAATCAACCACTGTCTACTACTGTCTACAATTCTGCTTATAATCTAAAGAACTGTCTATCTAAAGCCATCTGGAGCTAAGTCATCTTCAAGGTTGTTGAGACCAAGCTACTGGAAGCCATCTATGTGAAATACTGAAGCCAAGGATAGTTGCAGAACCTAAGGTTAGAGTTGCTGGACATCCAAGGAAAAAGTAAGCATAATGAAATATGAGTCAGGAAAGAAGATTGAAGCATACTAACCAAACTAACCAAGCACTGACCATTCTATAGCCCACAGATATCTGCATTTTGACCAGGAGGACATAAATGAGGACACACAAATATCAGTAAATGAACAAACACAACATGAACACATATAAGCCTTTCTATAAGCATCCCTCACATATAAACCTTCCTATAAGCATCTACAATATATCATTGACTATTGCTAGTCCATATCACATTCCATGGTGTTCAATATTGTTCAACCTGATCAAGACTTGCCTGTTCTGTTTCAAGAATGAAATTCTCAATGAGTTGGCATAGCATATCAGCATTCCATTGATCCTGCTGCTGCATTGGGACACCAAACTGGGTGATCTGAGACTGTGTTGCACTGCAGATATGTTAGCAAGGTAATCAAAGGTGGAGTGGAAACAACTGACTCATCCACTATCTCTCCAGGGGAATCTTTGATGTTGCTTGGAATAGCTTAGTCATTCATCAGGATTTTGAGTCTCTCACAGTGGAGCCTATATGCTTCCCAGTGCTGTCCCCCATGTACAGCAATATGGTGTCTCAATGTCAACACCCCAGTTTTTGCTGCAAAATAGCATTTAAGCCTCATGCTTTTTAAACCCTCCTTCTTTAACTCACTAGTGTCATAAGTAATTGATCAAATAATGCATGTCTACTACTCACATACACACAAGGCATTCCCACATTAGCTCATCCACTTGTTTGTCCAGGTTTTTGTGTACCTTGGGTTTTCCAAACATGCCATCAAGATCATGAGTGGCATCACTTCTCCTTGGATGACTTTCAGCCATTAACATGGCTGAGGCCTTGTCTGCAGCAGCAAACTGGGCTGCTTCATTATCTTGGGTACATGAACCTTCATCCATGTCCAAATTAACATTATTGACATGCTGCTTCTTGGTGGCTTGTTGATCATTATGGGATCCATCTTTGTGTCACTATCAGATCTAGAAAGAATAGTGGCCTTCCTCTTCATTGATTTCAGAGTTCACAACATTTCCCCACCCCCCTAGCAGCTGTGAGGATTTTCCCATTACTTGATGGTTCTCTTAGGTATATTATTATCATAAGAGGGTGGTAGGGGAGTCGCGCTTGATACAGCGTTAAGTCCAAATAGGGGTATTGCCACTTCGGGCTGATTATATAATTAACTCTTTTATTTTTATTCCAACAATACCCCATGATATCCAAGCATGCCTCACCCATCCTCTGGGTAGCAAAAGGCAACAGCAAGGGGGAAAGCAGCCAAGCTACATAGAAAGCAGAAGCACTGTTGAAGTTATGAGCCAGCTCAAATTTGCGGATGATCAATTGCGGGATTAGATGACGGCTGGGTTTCCTCGACTCAAAGCACTAACCTCTCAAATCTAGTCAGCATGAAGGTCCATTGAGGGTCCTGTTCAGAGTGGGTAGCAAATCACTCTATGTACTTGCCATATTCGCTATTCAGGGCTCTTAGGCGACCACGCACCCCCAAACCGCGTTGTATGGCACCGGTCCCTTCGGCGGCAGATATTCACTAGTATAACTCCTTGTCCATTGAGGGAGACCCTCCACTGTGTTAGCACATGTTGTAGCAAATCTGTGAAGAATACCTGAGATTGGGAAGGTCAAGACCACATGCATAGATCTACAATATACACGATTCAAGCTGTCTTCAGTCTTGATGGACATGAACTAATACAATCAATGTCTCCAGCAAATTCCAGTTGCTCCAGTTGCTCCATCTAGGCTACTTCCTACGGAACTCGCCACTGCACCAAGCATCCATCAGTTGACAAGGACCAGATGAAGGTAATTATCGTCTATCAAGATCATTCGCCCATTCTCAATTATGCCAAGAGGCAAGCCCGACAGCCAGGTCAGGGCATCCAGGATAGGCCACAGGTGTCCAAGACAACAGTGTGCAAAAAATGCAGCAAGAGTGCAGATAATGAGGGATGGGAATACAGTCGAGTATATCGCCCAGCGGGTCAGCCCCTCACTGTCATCGAACCATGTACGCGCCTCCAGTTGTTGCAAAATGGAGAGTGAGGATAAGGAGAGACATTCCCAGAGAGAGTGCGATGGATGTGTAGATCACCCAGGTCGCTGTGGGCACCGTTGGTCTGAAACCGAGAGTATTCCGAGTTTGCTCCTGGAAGATGGCGCCAAGGATAGCAGCCAAGAGACCAAAACCATTCAGAAATAGACCTGGAGTCAGACCTTGTGGAGCACAGGGCGAAGAACGATCAAACGTGGCGACAACCATGAGTTCTTTGGACCCCGCATCTGGAACCAACATCTTCATCCCCAGCTCTGATGTCCTCGGTGTGCGTCCGAAGAACATGGTATGCCAGTCGGTGAGCCTGCCTGAGTAGAGGGAGTTGGCAAGAGTCACACTTGTCCATATGCCAGCGGACGTGCCAATGCTGAGGAAGTAACAGATAATCATCTGTCTGCAGAGCCCCGCAAAGAGGAAGGCATACGTCGGCCAACGGGACGTGCCGCTGCTGAAGACGAGGTCGAAGAACTTGGGTGTATTCGCATAGGGTTCAATGGCTTCAAGCACAGCCTGGACACGATCAAGGTAGGCCTCACCTGCAGAGGTATCTTTGATGGCCCAGGAACCGGAACCGGGAAGATTCTGGAAGGTCACACGGCCCTTATCGAGCAATTCGCCGCCTAGAATGGCAATCCACAGTGATTGTCCAACATTGACTGTGGCAAGCTGACCAGAGTTGAGCGCATCGAAAGCTATGGCCTGTTGCTTGATGTGCTGCACAACTCGGTAATACGCATGCGCAAGCTCATTCAGGGAGGTGGAGACTTTAGCAGATGTTGAGGAGTAAGAGTGGAAGTTGATGGCACAAATGGGCCCATCGAGGTTTACCCCAACTAGATTGAGCTTCCATGGTCCTTCATCGGTCGAGCCCTCGTTCTTCACGCAATCTCACAATAGAGTCTGGGAATAGGGTCAGCAAACCATGTGTGCAGCAACCACGGCCAGCGCCTTGTCCTCGCTATCGACATCGATGACGGAGCTGTGTGGCATCCACAGCATGGAAAACTGGGGCTCATCACCCTGGTACATGTTCACCATCCAGTCTCTGAAAACGTGATAATCCGCGGCGGCGAAGAGTAAGAAGTCTCACGCAGAGGGGGGTCTGGAAGACTGGGTTTGATGCTTAGGGAGCTTGGGGTTATGGGGGTCCAAATTGCAGGGATTATGAGACCCTCGGACATCAATCTCCATAAACTCTTGTCCAGGGGCATTGCGAGGTGTTTGTATGTGACAGGGTGAAGAACGGAGTTGGTCTTTTTCAAGGCCTCAGCGCGAGCAACCACTGTGATTTCGTTGGAACGTATCCAAAAGTTCGACTTTCCGTGCATTGAACGAATGTCAGATAGGAAGTGACAGGCATTGCTAACCCATTTGACGCGACGCATAGCTTTCAGGGAGAATATGGGGAGCCCCCTCCCGAGGAAGATGCCGATGGAGGGTCTAGTACCCAAAGACTGTCAGACTCAGTCCCAAGACCCGCATAAAGAATGCTTGCAAGAAGAAGCAGACTGCTGGGCCAAGAGATGATATCGTTCGCTGGTGCTTGAGCGAGAACAGGACGCAGGAACAGGGCAAACAAAATGATACAAATAGTTGCGGTGAAAGTGAAGCCCCAGAGATTCAGAATGCGGCGGGTCAGAGAGGGCTAGAATGAATGGCAGGTGAGATGCAGGTCATGAGCACACGAGGTCGAGCAATGTACGGAACTGTCAGGGGCCTTTTTGGCTACTATGGATGCACTAGCTTGAGGGCTGGGATTGCGCCACCACAAAGGTGGGTCAGATACCGTGCATGGTCTGAGCTCGAGGGCCGATGAAGCCGGAAACACAGACTACATATGCACGCAGCGTGAGTCCACATGTAGGTTCCAAGTCAGCTCTACATACATCAAAGCATTGGGAGTGGTTCTGCTTGTCCATGCTAGGTTGCTCACCAACATCCAAGTCAATCCAATTGGAGGAGAGCTGCGGGATTAAGTCAGAGAGAGGTGGAGACAGCCTGGAGCTTTGACTAAAAGTGAGTAGATACCTACAGGTTGGGCCATGTCTAGGTGCTTCCGCTGTCCAAGGACCACAGTAAGGAGAAAGGTCAAGGTACCCAACGCTCGTAATTCATGCTCCTGATCGCTGGCGCCCTAGACCTTGAGCTGATGCGTGCATTGGTATGCACTGCGACGTAGGGTGTGAGAACATGCAAAGAAGCAGTGGAGAGACGTACTGTGGAAGGGGAACGATATCGAAGAAGAAATTGGTTCCAGCATCAAGGCAAAGTCAGAGAGTCGCTGATGGTGAGCCTGATCAATTCGGGCTTCTCCAGTGGGATATCGCAAACCATGCCCTGAGGTAGTCTGGGCGTCATATCAATGAACCTCCAGTCTTCTATATTTGAAATTAACAGGATCAAATTGCGAGGCATACTGTAAAGGGAGTATTGGAGAGTGCTGCATGTCAGAACGTGCTGCTCACATGACTATGTGACAGTGACAGCGACGTGATCCAATCCACATCCCTTGTCAGCTAAAGTATATCACTCTTGAGTCCAAAGGCACAACGACAGAAGAGTGGAGGCTGGCGAATGGAGGAGTGATGAGTCGGCTCGAACCGGGTGTTGCATCCAGAGGCCGAGCTGCATGATGACCTCAGGAGATAGCTACTGCTAGAGTCGCCGACCGTTCTTTAGCTTCCATTCTTTATCGTTTTCCCTAAGGATCCTCTAAGACGACTATCATTCAAGTTACATTTATCACAGAGAACATGACCTTGCAAGGCATAACCAAAGCTGGTGTGCAGACCATCATCCCGCCGCTACCACCTGGTCCTAGTTCATTGCTGGGTGTTGCGCCTCAACCCCAAGCCGACCAAGGACAGAGTAATGCAGGGAGTGCAGTCAGTGAGTTGGCACAGGCACAAGCCAAACACCGACGTCTCCAGATGGAACTGGCCACTGAGTGGACCCGCCATGAGCAGAATTAACGAGACTACCAGGCTGAGCGCGAGGCACTAAATGGTGTCATCGCGACCTTGGAAGCCTCATTGGCAGGCAATGGTGTGGCCACCGCAACAGGGATGCCACCGGGTGTCCAGGCTCTAATAGAAAGGATCACGGTGGAGACAGTGACAGCTGCCACAGCCGCAGCCATGGCAGCAATCTCGACAAGTGCATCGCCAACTGAAATCGGAGAAGAAGCATGCCCTATCAGCAGCTAACTACGTCTCTGCGGAAGCCGTCAGCCGTTCAGGTATAATACTGGAAATCATACTTTGTACAGCCCGGAAAGGTTTCTTTGTCCCTTTTGCCGACATGACCGCCAGCCAATATCAGGACTATGCGCTGAATGATCGGACAATCAAGAAGGTCACCTGAGCAGTGGAGGGTGGGCTTGGCCTAGTCAAGGTGGAGTATGTAGATGATATGAATAGTGACGCGCGCGATCGCAACCTCCCAAAGCACGAGTGGGTCGAGGCGCAAACCCGCTTTTTGCAGCTCCTCCAGATGGAGGGGGTGGCAGATGAGCTGACAGTTGAGAACTTCCGTCACCTATACCAGTTTATCATGGGCCACTCCCTCTGGGACTTCAATTTCGCAGTGCTGGCGAGAGCGGAGCACACACTGCGACGAAAATTCTTCACGAGTCCATTTCGGTTCGCCGACGCAGACCTAGAGAGAGAGGTGCAGGATGCGATGGTGTCATACAACCAGGACCGTCTCCAATCTGTTATCTCACCGAGTTGCAAGGGACACTGACCAGCTGCACCAGTCGCAACTACGGGTGCCTCAGGACCGTAGCTCCTTCCGTTTCGATCCATTATCACGACCAGCTGACCGCAAGCCCTCATACAATAACCTTTCGACTCCCATCACTCCTTCCCCTCTCCAACGCAACAACATGAATCCCTTTCAAGGGAGCAACGAGCATGCAAGCCCTGAGGCTCGTTGCTGGTGCTGTGGGAGGGCAGGTCACAAGGCCCTGGAGTGCCGAGCCTCCAATACGAAAAGTGGGGACCCCCTCCGCTCCAGTGCCATGAATGGCAAAGTGCTCCGCATCTCGGACACGAGGGAATACTGTTATTACGGACACATCGGATGTCCTTGTGCGAAACCCAACTGCCAGGCTCTCCATGAGTGCTCAATTTGTGGGAGCCAGAGCCACGGGGCCCGAGCAGCATCATGCTGAGGAGAAGGCGCGTGTTGTGACACAGTTTCGGGCACATCGCTTTGAGGCCGCCCTTTCCCACCATAACCTACTTACAAAACATCCTCATGTCACAAATTGGCTGAAGTATGGTTTCCCACTGTCCTTATCTCGACCACTCCCCCCACTTTTGAAATCTTCCCCCCCCAATAATTGGTCTGGAGCCTTCCTACAAGAAGACTTTGTAAATAAATACATTTCAGACGAACTCTCGAAAGGCAGACTGGCAGGCCCATATACCTTCGATGAGGTGGTCACGACATATGGCCACTTTTTCTGCTCACCGCTGGACGTAGTCGAGAAACCTCATGTCCCAGGTCAACCTGCATCAGTGGTGAAGTACCATCTCATCATTGACTGCTCTGCAGCAGACGCACAGGGGATTTCCGTGAATGACCTACTTGATCCGGATGACTACCCCACTATCTGGGATGGGGCAGAGAAGCTTGCAGCCTACGTGAGTCAGTCTCTCCTTTGATCAGGTACCTTCCCTACCTTTGCCTTTGCCCCTTTCCTTTCTGTACATTATGAGGACACGGTGGTGGCACTATCAGTGCACCCCCCACCCCACCTCTCCTTTCATATGTAAAAAGGGGGAGGGGGGTGAGTCCTACATGAGCACTCTCAGCTTCAGGCGGAGTTTCCCTTGTGTTCCTGAATCACCCGAGGGGGTCGACGAGGGCATAGTGAGTGAACGAGATCTCCGGCCATCAGCCAGATCACTCCTGATGGGAATCGTTCAAGCAGGGGTCTCCAGCACTGTTAGTGTGGACCCGTAGTTCCTCCTTGCTCAAGGACCACTTCACCAGTACTCGCCCCAATAGCTCCGAGTGAGTGAGGGTGTCTTTGTTGTCGAGTAGCTGTTTTTCTCTTCTGGTCAGTGGGTGCAGTGGCTTGCAGAGCACTGGCCCAATGGTCACTCGTGGCACTCATCTCGAGCATGGGGAAAGGCCCAGATACAGTGTACCTAACGATATATCAATTGGCACACGTAGATCATGTCATGTGACCAGGGGACGATGGCAGCAGTCGGTGACATCGATGCAGCATACAGGCAGTGCCCTATTGTACCTGCAGACAAGCGGTGGCTGGTCCAGCGAGGCCTTGATGGGAATTTCTACATGTGAATCATGTCGTGCCATTTGGGTATGGCCGGGGGCAGGAATCTGTGGTGCTGTCCTAGAGCCTGTCCGTGACATCCTGCTCGCAAATGGGATAGGCCCCATCATGAAGTGGGTGGATGACTTCAAATTCATCAATCCCCCCCTACAGACTTCCCTGACATCATCCTCACCCCCAACCTTTCCCCCCGGTCGATGCATGCCTGGCACTTTCGCATCCCGGTTGTCCCGGTATCGTTTGACACCCCCCAGGAATTAGCCTGAGCCACACACCCAGTGGAAGTTTCAGGAGCCGAGGCAGTGAGACTAGAAGCTGAGGGCATAGCAATCCGAACTTGGACATATGGTTACACACTCGAAGATGTGGAATTTATCACACAGGATTTGGGGTTCCCTGGGCAGCATCCAAATGGCTACCTTTCGCCTTTGAACAGGTGTACATAGGTTTCCTGTGGGACTATTACCTCCGACGAGTCTCATTACCAGAAAATAAGCGCCTGAAGTACCTTGCCCGTGGGGAGGCACTCCTGTCTGCGGTCAACCAGAAGACCAAACTGCGACCAATCCTCCAGCTCCATGGCTGCCTCATGCACATCACCTTTGTGTATTTCCAAGGCCGTTCTCACCTCCTTGCAATCCAACGCTTCATGAATGGATTCCAGTCACCACACACAATGCACACAATCCCAAATTCAGCACTCCGTGACATCCGCTGGTGGACCAGACCAGCTCTCACAGCCAGGAGTCTTTCGCAACCTGAAGTGGCTGTGGCATGCCAATGGACTATGGTCATATCAGTGGATGCTCCTCAGGCTGGGGGATTGGACTACATGTCAAGGACTGTTATAAGGCTTGGAAATGGAAGCCAGGCACCCTAGGGAGGGGGGGGCGCAACATCGGTGGTGCCGAGAGCATTGCAATTGAATTTGCAATTAGGTGGCTGTGCACTCATGGCACCCAAGGGCAGTTGGTAAAGGTCTTAGCCGACAACCAGGGAGCAAATGGAGCCTTCAATCGAGGCTGCAGCTGCAATTCATGGTCTAATGAGGCAGTACAACATGGCTGGGAGGTTTGCAGCCAGGCAAATTTCGATATTCAGGTGGAATATGTGGCCAGCACAGCAAACCCAGCAGATCAGGGTATCCAGGGGAG
Source organism: Hydnum rufescens UP504 (assembly GCA_014904985.1). Taxonomy (NCBI): domain Eukaryota; kingdom Fungi; phylum Basidiomycota; class Agaricomycetes; order Cantharellales; family Hydnaceae; genus Hydnum; species Hydnum rufescens. The sequence continues at coordinate 135,242 of MU129042.1, read as the reverse complement.
ATTTTGGTGGGTTGGAGAGGCTTTCCAACCATTTTGAGATCCCGACGGAACTCGTCCCCTTCCTTTTTGAAGTATAATCGGTCCTAACAGATTTAATTCATTCCTTGTTTTCCCTTTTGCCTATAGATAGGGTGCTCTTTCAGCAGACTGGTTCCTTTACAGTTTATCCTATACCAATGTCAGTAGGCCAAAAACCAAGAGGTGGCCGGCCAGCTCCCCGACCATCAGCTTTCTGGCCATGGGTCCAAGCTGAACACCGAATGTTTTGTTGGGTCTCACCACAGGTGGTAGCCAAAAGAGCAGATTTGATTCTCCACTACCCAGACCAGGCATTAGCCCTCGGGAAGGTCCAGTGGGTGATGCAGCATGCCTCGAGAGGTCTACCCGCCAGACTTACGCCGCTGGCCTGCTTCGGTGGATTGAGTGGGCAGACAACAATGAAATTGTGGAACAAAAACGACTACCAGGGGACGAAATCCTCTTAGGCTGTTTTGTGGCAGATACGGCAGGGGTAGTTGGTGAGGCAGCCGTCAAAAGCTGGTTCTCAGGGCTGGCAGCCTGGCACAGATACCATGATGTCCCCTGGCATGGTGGAAGCCCATGCATAGCCCTCATTCTGGCAGGGTGCAAGAAACTCGCACCCGAGTCATCACTAAGGGATCCCCGCCCCCCAGTCACTATCCCTCACCTTCACGCAATTTACCGCCAAATGGATTTCTGCAACACCTATGATGCAGCCTGCTGGGCAATTGCTTGCTCTGCCTTCCATGGCCTCCTGAGACTAGGAGAAGTGACAGTCCCTGCCAAGAATGCCTTCCAAGCTGACCGTCACGTCCAGCGCAGCGCCAGACTTCAACGGCAAGAGTCTGGGACAGTCAAGTCAATGTCTCTTCGTATCCCTTGGACCAAAACTGCCCAAATGCGGGGTGCAGAGCTCATTCTCACCTACGAGGATGGACCAACTGCCCTTACCGCGCGATTGAGAGGCACCTTGAGATCAACTGTGATGTTCCCCCTCATGGCCATGTTCTTTGCCTACGAGACCGCAACAGGCTGGGAACCCCCGTGAAACGAAGGATAATGGACCGTTTCTCAAGCATCTGGCGCAGTGCAGGCCTGGAGGCACCATCTGGCCATAGCTTCCGCATTGGAGGCACGACATTCTTGCTGGAGCGCGGAACCGACATCCAGATCGTCCAGAAACTGGGCCGGTGGAGCTCAGATGCCTTTTACCTCTACTGGAGGAACCTCCAGTCCATCATTCCCCAGCATATACACGAGGCAGCAGCACGAGTTAGGGTGGACACCTCAATGGAAGCTTACTTTGAGGAAACAGATCCTATTTTGGTGGCAAGGTGGAAGGAAATACAAGAGGCGCACATACGCAGCCACAGCAGCACAGCAATAGTAACGAGTAGGGCTAAGCAGCCAAAGAAGTAGAGCAATGGGTAATGAACACGAATATAACCCTCTGGTGCTGTTTGGGGTGATAGCGCATTCCTGCCGGACCTGACTATGGTTTGGCGCACCAGCTGTTTGGGGTGGCACAGTCAGATCCGGCGACACTCATGCACCGAGAGTTGCTTCGCAACTCTCTCACACAACCACGCTAGTAGTGATAACAATTCTTGGTGATACGACGATAGAACAATCCAGACTCGCTAGCTATATCACTCTTGAGTCCAAAAGGCACGACGACGGAAGAGTGGAGGCTGGCGAATGGAGGAGTGATGAGTCGGCTCGAACCGGGCGTTGCATCCGGAGGCCGAGCTGCACGACGACCTCAGGAGATAGCTACTGCTAGAGTCGCCGACCGTTCTTTCCCCCCACCCACCCCACTATTAGCCAAGTCGTGAGAGTCGCGAGTGATCCCACCCACCCGCACAGTCAGATCCGGCGACACTCATGCACCGAGAGTTGCTTCGCAACTCTCTCACACAACCATGCTAGTAGTGATAACAATTCTTGGTGATACGACGATAGAACAATCCAGACTCACTAGCCTTCCTGTTTGGGTTCATATGCTCCTCCTGGGGGCTAGGTGTCATTGCTCAGGCTGTGTGTGGGTGCATTCTGTGTGCCCAAATCACAGCCTTTCAACACACCTACTTTCAGTGTTTTCTGAGAACTTCTGGCCTCACAGTTCCTCATCTTCCCCTCATCTCCCAGTCAACATCACCTGGGGGGGGTCAAATCATGGCCAATTTTGACATTCTTGGGGTTAATCAATTCATCTCATTCGTCCGAATCCATCAAGCATATTTACACAATGGACTGACCACTTTCCACTGTGCTATCCTCAATCTTCTATTTTGGGTTCATGTGCCCCCCTTGGGGCAGCCCAGGGAAACAAGTTTTGACCTCTTAGGCTGGCTTTCACTACACAGGAAGGGACCTAAGAGGTCCAGCACTGATATCCAACAGCTCCTGCAATCACCAGCACTCAGCTGCTATCAGGGCTTTCTTCTAGCACCTGCTGTCATACTGAGAGCCAGCTGCTCCAATCCATGCTATAGTAGCTGCCATATCATCAGAAGAGCTCTTCATAGGTCCTGATATGTGGCTGTGCTTACAGCAGTAGCTGCTACCCTCAGAGCTAGCAGCTCTTATAATGAACAATAATCAGCTGCTATGTGCCCATGCAGCTACTAAGACTCAGAGTCAGCACCTCCTATCCATCCCAAAGTAGCTGATATATCATCAGAAAAGCTGGTATGTGGCTGTGCTCCTAGCAGCTGCTGGTATATTGAGAATGAGCAGCTCCAATAATGAACAGTAATCAGCTGCTATATGGCATGCAGCTGCTGAGATTCAGAGCCAACAGCTCCTATGACTTCTATAGCAGCTGATATAACATCTAAAGAGCTGCTCATAAGCTCTGCTGAGCCAATATATGGCTGTGCTTCCAGCACCTCTGAGAGCCAGCAGCTCCTATAATGACCAATAATCAGCTGCTATATCAGCATCCAGCTACTGACATTTAGTGCCAGCAGCTCCTTTCCATTCCATAGCAGCTCCAATCTACTTCATAACTAGCTGATATACCTTAGGCTTGAATGCACCTACTTGTAGTACAAAAAAACATGGGTGGGTCAGAGGGGGTTGAAGGTCCAGTGGCCTAAACTGCCAAAATCCCAGGCCCTACAATGAGGTCACAGGTTCAAATCCTGCCATTGGAACATTTCTGGTGACTAATCATACTTACAGCAGCACATGTAAGGGTGATTAGTCAGCAGCCCCCAACCAGGGGTAGACATACATCCAGCCAATTCCAACCCTAACCCTAAACCCCAACCCCTAACAGTCCCCAACCATCAACTATACTACTAGACATGGGGGTAGACATTCCCAACCTGTACCATATGAACTCCAACCCTCAACATGTAGCTGCTGTGGGACAAGCAGTTGCTGTGGGGGGGGACATTCCCAACCTGTACCATGTCAACTCCAACCCCCAACAACCCCAATCCAACCCTAACCCTAACCCCCCAACAGTCCCCAACCCTCAACAAGCAGCTGCTGGGAAACAAGCAGCTGCTGGGAGACAAGCAGCTGCTGGGAGACAAGCAGCTGCTGTGAAATGAGCAGCTGCTGGGAGACAAGCAGCTGCTGTGAAATGAGCAGCTGCTGGGAGACAAGCAGCTGCTGTGAAATGAGCAGCTGCTGTGAGTTGAGCAGCTCCTGAATGGAGAAATGAGCAACTCATGATATCAATAATAGTAGCTGCTGTAGGAGGAGCTGCTCCTTGGGGCATTAACAGCAGCTACAGGAAGATGAGCAGCTCTGATTCTCTATGGGATGGAGTTCCAGGGCAGCTACAATACTGCCTTAAAGCAGCTGCAATAAACAGATTGCTGCACTGCAGGAGCTCCAATGGACAATAAAATGAGGCTCCATGAGCTACCCTAGGGTCAGACCCTGTGAGCAGCCTCTGTTGGCATTGTGGTTACTTAGCAGTCTGAGACCTCTTAGGTCCCTTCCTGCATAGTGGAAGCCAGCCTAAGACAGCCTGGTCAGCCACTTTTCCGTATCATATTAGATATGATGAGCATTGCATTTATCATATCTAACTAGATGTTTACACCAGGGGGCCCCTGCAATACAATCAAGGGGCCCCCAAGCAGCCCCTCAAGCAGCCCAGGGGCCCCTGGGGCCCCTAGCCATGGATTATTTATTTATTATTATTATTATCATTATTACTAATGTTATTATTATATACAATGATAGGCTTGCCCAGTGGGGCTCACCCATGTGCCCAAGAAGAACAGCCAGAGGCTGCTCTTCTTGCGCGATCGTAGCCAAAGAAAAAAAAACCTTACCTTCATGTGGGGGGGTTTGGCTTGGTTCAGGGGGTTTGGGGTCGCAGGGTTCAGCTTGGCGGGTTCAGGTCATCGGGTGGGTCACGGGTTCAGCTCGCCGGATCTTCATTCACTGGGTGTTCGTTTGGCGGGTTTGGGGTCAGGGGTTCATTCGGATTCAAGTCCAAGACCTAGGGAAAAAAACAATACATTAGTTAGACAATAAAGCATTGCAAGAAGAGCAGCTTATGCTGCTCTTCTTGCACCCCAGGATTACTAAAAAAAAACTCACCTTGTAGTACCACACACCCGCAGCAGCGGGTGTGGTACTTTATATACCCTGTGTATTGTCGGCCGGGTTTTGATATGCGGGGTCGTGGGGGCGGGGGCTCACCATATATAGGGCACACCCGCCATGGCAGGTGTGGTTCCCGGGGCCACTCGCTGGGCGCGTTCTCATCTGTCGTGTGCTCGTTTGATGCATTGCCGTTTGACACATCGCCCTTTGGCACGTAAAGTATGTTAGTTTCAAGTGTCAAAGAGCGCAAAAGGGCAGCAACAGCTGCGCTTCTTGCGCGGCTGTATCTATTGGGGGATGGAACTCACCAGATAGCACCACACACCCACCGCAGCGGGTGTGTGGTGCTGTGTTTTATCTGTCGTTGCGTGGGTTTGGGGGCTGTGCATGTATGTGGGGTCTTGGATGGATTTCGGCCTGCGTTGATTTCGTTTTGTATCATCGTTATTCGCGACAACCTTAAACCTAGAATGGAAATAATATGTATGTTAGTTAAAATGTTAAAGGAGTGCAAAAAGGGCAGCTTTTGCTGCCCTTTCTACATGGCTGTATATAGTAGGAGGGAACTCACCTATAGGACCACGCACCCACTGTGGTGGGTGTGTGGCCCTGTTCTAGTTCGGCGGGATCCTGTTGGTTGTCTTACAGTATATACAATGAGGTAGCTTAGTAATCATCAAAACAAACAACTCAATGCCGGGACTTTCTGGGCTCGAAAGAGCGCCCAATTAGGGGCAGTACCAACTCATATGGATAGATAATAAATACTAAATATCTGTCTAAAACAGGTGGAGGAATAAATGATAGTCTGTTGGATTGCACTAAGGCACCATGTGCAAAGAGGAATTGGGCGACTTCCATGCATTATAACTGGCCAAAATTTGAGTATCTTGGTGGGATGTATATATATTTTATGTTGATGAAACGAATTGGACGATCGCACCAATTTTCAGTTTCTTGTGCCTTCAATTTCCTATTCAGGAAATTGAAGGCACGAGAAACTGAAAATTGGCGCGATCATCCAATTTGTTTCATCAACATAAAATATATATACATCCCACCAAGATACTCAAATTTTGGCCAGTTATAATGCATGGAAGTCGCCCAATTCCTCTTTGCACATGGTGCCTTAGTGCAATCCAACAGACTATCATTTATTCCTCCACCTGTTTTAGACAGATATTTAGTATTTATTATCTATCCATATGAGTTGGTACTGCCCTAATTGGGTGCTCTTTCGAGCCCAGAAAGTCCCGGCATTGAGTAGGATCTTACTCAACATCAAGCCCAAAGCAAGCACAACAGTGCCACACACCCGCCCTGGCAGGTGTGTGGCACTATTAGGTGAGTTTTCTTTTTATGGGGTGTACTGCGACGCCAAAAGAGCAGCACTAGCTGCTCTTTTGGCATTGCTTGAATTATTTTTTACTAACATCTGCATTATTCTAGGTCCCTTCTCACTCCATGAAACCCCGCCCAAAGAATGCACCAATGGGACCCTGGGCGAAATACGGTGGTGGCACAGCCACTCAAGACCCCAACGGTCATATATCCGCAACATACGACGAAACAAATACAGTGCCACACACCCGCCAAAGCAGGTGTGTGGCAATATTAGGTGTGTTTTCTTCATTACGGGGTGTACAACAATGCCAAAAGAGCAGCCCCGGCTGCTTTTTTGGCATTGCCTTCGCTTTTTTTTCCTTTACTAACATATTCTTATCCTAGGTACATTCACTGCGTGATATCCGGCCCAATCGATGCACAGGCTGGGTCCAGGACGAGACACAGGACCACGCAGCCACCCATACCCCCCAACCCTCGATTTTCTGCAACATATACGAGGACGAAACAAATACGGCACCACACACCTGCTTCGGCGGGTGTGTGGCAATATCAGGTATGTTTTTTTTTTGTTACGGGGTGTACCACGATGCCAAAAGAGCAGCCCTGGCTGCTCTTTTGGCGTTGCTTCTGTTATTTTATTTTAACTAATGTATTCATTGTTCTAGGCTTTCTCCCTCTGCGAAACCTGACCCGAACAATGCACAGACAATGCCCACCGCGAAATACAGGAGCGCGCAGCCACCCAAGACCCGAACACCCTTGACTATCCGCAAAATACACAACGACACCTCAAATACGGTGCCACACACCCGCTTCAGCAGGTGTGTGGCAATATCATGTGAGTTTTCTCACTATGCGGTGCACCACGATGCCAAAAGAGCAGCCCCGGCTGCTCTTTTGGCATTGTCTTGGATTTTTTTTTTGTTTACTAATGTATTGTTATTCTAGGTACCTCCACTGTGCAATACCCGACCCGACCAATGCACAGATCAGGCCCAGGGCGAAACACGGCAGTGCGCAGCCACCCCAGACCCCCGACTCTTGAATATCCATGCCTTCTACAATGACAAAACAAATACGGTGCCACACACCCGCTTCGGCAGGTGTGTGGCAATATTAGGTGAGTCTTTTTTATTGCAGGGTGTACGACAATGCCAAAAGAGCAGCAACAGCTGCTCTTTTGGTGTTGCTTGAATTCTTTTTTTTTTACTAACGTACTCCTTACTCTAGCTCCTCTCTCTCTCCACGAAACCCCATCTGACGAATGGCCAGAGAAGGCCTGCAGTGAAATATGGAGTGCGCAGCCAATCAGACCCCAACCCCCGAGCCTCGAGAACTATAATACGACAGCAAATCAGATATGCCACACACCCGCTTCAGCGGGTGTGTGGTGACATCAGGTATGTCTAATCCCACCAGTGCCAAAGGAGCAGCAGAAGCTGCTCTTTTGGCACCTCTGCTTTCTTTTTTGTTTTACTAATGTATTATCATTCATTCTTCTAGGTACATTCCCTCCGTGAAAACCCACCTGACAAGCCGATGAAGACACAGACGAGCCCCCAGTGTGACATTCAATGCACAGCCACCCAAGCCACTAGTGCCCGCCCCCCGAAACGATGATCGATGAAATCGCATACCATACACCCGCCAAAGCGGGTGTGTGGTACTAGTAGGTGAGTTTTTTTTTGATTATGTGCTGTACCGCGATGCCAAAAGAGCAGCCCCAGCTGCTCTTTTGGCGTTGCCTTCATTTTTTTTTCTTTACTAACATATCATTATTCTAGGTACATTTACTGCATGATATCCGACCCGACAAATGCACAGATCAGGCCCAGGGCAAAACACAGGACCACACAGCCACCCATACCCCCCGACCTCGATTTCCTGCAACATATAAACGAAACCCCACACAATGAGGCCACTGAAGTCCCGGATGAACCCCACACCCACTTCGGTGGGTGTGATAATTTTCAAGGTTAGTATTCCCCGTATATAAGTACGACCGCGCAAAAGGAGCAGCATGTGCTGCTCCTTTTGCGGGGTTTTTCTTTTTTTACTAACTTATTCCTTATTATCATAGGTATTCTTTTGAACCCTTGATGAAGACCTGCAATGCTGCTGAACAAATACATGAGAACAGGAACCCACACCCCAAACAAAATCCCGGAACAAAACCCATGAACAAGATGACCTGCCCAAAGGTGAACCGCCAAGCCATGCCCCAGTACCACACCCGCTATGGCGGGTGTGCTACTAAATAGTTCTTTTTTATTTTATTTTTATTTTTATTTCTGTGGACCAGTACACACCCCCACCAAGTAGTTCTTTTTTTTGATTTCTATGGACAGTACCACACACCTGCCTGTGGTGTGTGGTGCTACTAAGTAGTTTCTTTTTCTGATTCCTACAGACACCCACTAAGGGTGTGGTATTTTTTTTTGTTAATAGAATTTCTAAATAAATAAATAAACAAGTCAATAATGCAATGACTGCTGAATGAATCTGGTGACCTGCCCCCCCACCAAGTGCTCCTCCCTCTCCCTGTGCTCAATCTCAACCTCAACCTCAACCTCAACCTCCTGCTGACCAGGTATGTACCATATAGTGGAACACATTATCCCCAATAAGCCCATATGGCCCGCTGTCCTGCAAGTCTGAGAATCTCTAAGTCCCACTAGCAGTCTAAGGTGAGGGGCCCCCAGGGGCCCCTAGGGGCTCCATGGGGCCCCTTGTCTCATGCCATGAAATCACCCAGTGGGCCCCAGGGGCCCCCACCTAAAAACCCGCTCTTAGATTGAATAAAAGCAAGGCAAAAGGGCCTAACTAGATATACAATTATGGCTGACTGGTTTGCCCCCACCAACTCCTAATCAAGACCTGCAACCCCACTGCAAGAACAGCAACCCACCCACAAAACAAAACCCATGAGAACAGAAACCCAAGAAATGAACCACCCACCCAAATGATGATGTGCACAAAACCCAATGCATGACTGCAGTACAACCAAGTACCACACACCCACCAAAGTGGGTGTGTGGTACTACAAAGGTTTTTTTTTTGAATTTCTATATGTACAGTGATGCAAAAGGAGCAGTGCAAGCTGCTCCTTTTGTGCACCTTCAAATTTTTTTTACTAACATATGCTATTATTGTAGGATCCAAACCAGAGCACCCAAAACAACAACCCACCCCAACAGTAACCTGCCCATCCAAATGACCCACCCAATGGTGAAGGCCACACCCCTGGTACCACACACCTGCCCAAGCAGGTGTGTGGTGCTACTAGGTATTTTTTTTTTGAATTTTTATATGTACAGCAATGCAAAAGGAGCAGCTTGTGCTGCTCCTTTTGCATGCCTTCAAAATTTTTTTTACTAATGTACACTATTATTGTAGGATCCAAGCTGGAGTGCCCAAAATGACAACCCACCCCAACAGCAACCCACCCATCCAAATGACCCACCCAATGGTGAAGGCCACACCCCCAGTACCACACACCCACCCAAGCAGGTATGTGGTGCTACTAGATAGTTTTTTTTTTTTTTAATTTCTATGGACAGTACCACACAAGCAGGTGTGTGGTAAGTAGTTTTTTTTTCTTGGATTTCTACAGACAGTACCACACCCCAGTGGGTGTGGTGAATTTTTAAATAAATAAATAAATAATACACAACTCAGTAAGAATGAAACATGGAACTGCTGAATGAAACCCTGCTGACCAGGGGTAGCAGTGATAATAAATAGATAAATAATTATAAATGGAACACATTATCCCTGATAAGCATGTATGGCCCACTGTGCAAGTCTGAGATTAGGTGACTGAAGAAGGTGCCTAACCCAATATATTGAAGTTCTGTGGCCAGTCTAAGTCCCACACAGGGCCCGCTAATCACAGAATCATGTAGCCAGGGGCCCCAGCATCAAAACCTCTAGTTAGACTATATAAATGCAAGGCTCATAATATCTAACTAGACCTACATTTGTGGCTGACTGAGTTGGATTAATCTCAATTTCCCTTTTTATAAAGCCTGGAGCTGGTCCCAGACTTCCTTTGCCTTCAGCCCAGCCTTAATCCAGCTGGAATACCATATCTGGGACCAAGCCAGCCAACAATTGTTTGATCATCACCTCATCCCTCTTCCAACATGCTTCTGGCACAACCCCATCAATTGTACTGGAACCAAGATAATCTGACATGATTGCATCATTTTTAAGGTGCTCAATGAGCCTCTTTGCATCCAGACATAATGTGGTCATAGTAGGTGACCCAATTAGCCCCATCTGTGGCTAATTTTGTTATCCTAATCTTGAATTCATTGCTCATAGCTGTACTGATGGTGTGGGTAATGTCAAGGGGTAAATTCATTTCCCAGGACAGTGGTGATGGGTCCATAACCTAGTGAAGGCTATGATATCAAAAGATGTTTCCCCCTGATTACTAAGCAGGTGTGAGTGGATTCGGCAGACTGGAGAGCCCTGAATGCTCAGGTGAAATAGCAGAAGGATATTATGAAAGATGTGATATTTGTTGGTGAACTCTAAGCTCACTCTTTTATAGTATTTACAAGAGATCAGAGAAAATGCATGAAAGTATGAGAATGTTTGAGTGCCAGTAGTACCAGTAAGAAAGAGGTGGAATGTTCTCGGCGGGTCTCGGACAGTCTGTCCAGATTGCCGAGTGTGCTCTGTGGCACGGCATTACTACACGAAGTGTGGTTGCGCTTGTCTCCGTCATTCGGCCCAAATAGGGGTCGTTGCCATTTTCGGTCGATTCCGTAATCAATGCTCGGTCCAATTATTTTCTTACAACAACCGGCATAGAATGGTCACAACATATAGACGTACAGTTATGTCACAAGTCACGGGCCCAGTGCCTGGTCGTAAGCCCGCGGTCGCCAGGCGAACCAAATTTTCGGATGTTGCCCAAAGTCAAAGTCTTCTTTGTATGTTGTAATAATGATCGATCCAGTCTAACTGTGGCAAGCTGCAGGCTCATTGCTTTCCGGGATAAGATTTCACCCCATCACCAATACAGTAGGTTGGGCTGGATAACTGCACAAGAGACAGAGCTTATTGTGGACTAGAAATGCTCTGGACAGATGCCAGCCTGGTGAGAGCCTTCCTAGATCCACGGCGTCCGAGAGAACCCTTGAGGTGATATCAATGATGGAAATGATAATTATATTACTACATGAGATTCGGGACCATGCTAGATACTGGGATATTCCGATTGAATTGAAAACGCGTACTAATCTCCTGTTTCGACCCCGAAACAAAATCTCCTGAAATGTATATGAAACGAATGAATCCGCTTTTCGACCTCCCCCACCCCTCCCTCTCTCTATGCGGCCTACTTCTGGGTCTAATGGGGGCATTTTGCTCGGAGGGGTTCTTGGAAATATGTGAGCTATCAAGGCTTTGATTTCCTCCTCTTCGTGCCCTCGCTTGCGATTTCTTGACAAGACGTGATGGCAGAATTTTTGGAGCTACTACAGCCCAGACAATTCTTTACTTTTCTCGCTTCCCAAATGATTCCCGAAGAACTAGGACTTTAGCAAGTATTCAGTCTCATGTCGATTTGAGTACGACGCTAATTCCCACCGCGTGCTGTTCAACAGGTCACCGTCGTATGGTGGGCCAAATTTAATAGTAGGGCACTTCTGCGCACTCATGGCCCTTCTCGTGCACAGGATACTTGAGCACTATCGATGTAAGTTGGGACGATCTTGCTATCATTGTTACATCTCAATCTTTTGTACAGGCTCACCTTGCTCACAATGGAGGTCACCCAGATTGTGATGGCTTCCTACGACCCGCAGAAAGCGAATATACTGTGGTCTGTTCTCTTTATCACCATTGAACGTTGTTAGGAGGTTAACTTATCGAGGGTAGGCTGCAATCATTCTGGTTAGCGTTGGGGGTGAGAATCATCATATTTCTTCATCGCCCAGTCCACTAAAGCGTAATGGTCGCTATAGAATGTTTTGACTGGTTTAGTTCAGGGATTTTATATGTGGAGACTCTATCGATGTTAGTTTCTCTTTACTGTAAATCCTCATCGCTCTTCACACTATTCCCTAGTATCCCGGAACTCGTATGCGCTGTTCGTCATGGTAAAGTATAGTACTATGTGACCAAGACATCACGCTAATCGAGGGATCAGGTACTGGTGTTTATAGTGAAGTGCGGTGCGTGATGATCCATGTATTAATTCACACGATATTGACGTCTGACGCCCCCCACGCATTCTTTCTTTTTCTAATTAGTGATCTCCGTTTGTAAGTCGACTTCAGTCTCATTGTATGGGTGCCCATTCCAAAGCAACGTTCATTCCCAGTTATAAGCATTTGGTACGTCTCTACTACTATTACTGCAACGGTAACCCATTTTCCATCCCGCGAATATATGTAGGGTGGTGCGGGAAGGAAAGAGCTGTTCCTGAAGGACATATGGCTCGTAGCTCTTCACGGGGCGGCCGATGCGGTATTGGATTTAGGAATCGCGGGGAGCACAACCGCGTTTCTTTATCGAAGCCGCACCGGATTTAAAAGGTCAGTGCTTTCGGTATTCTCAAAGAAGTTATTCTAATAGTCGTTGTTTGGAAGCACTGACGCGGCTATAAAACGTATTGCGCAATATTCCATAAGCACCGGCCTTGTTACTAGGTATGTCTAAATCCTCTGGAACGTCGGTCTTTTGACAATTGCCACCCACATAGCATTGTGTCCTTGATCTCCTTTGTCATGGTATGGCTTTCCCAATCATGATCACTGACGAGAATACTAACAGTATGCTTGCAGTTCGTCACGGCCGGAACCACCATTAGTGTGGTCACAATCCAAATAATGGGGGTCCGTTTGCACTCGATGGCCTTGCTTGGAAGGTACGCGTTCTTTTTTCGATTACTCTCCCCTATTAATGCGCCCTCTGCAGCCTCCACATGCGCTCTGCTTTCAGGAAGCGCGGTGGTGGCACTATCGACAGTATTCACGTGTCGCTGTCCGTCATCCGCCGAGTCGATGGATCGGTTCCGCGGAGAAGCATGTCGATGCCTCCCCCAGAGTCGATTCTGGATGTGATGCGCACGGCCGATGATCACGAGGCACGCCCACCGCACAACTAGTGCAAAATCCTTTTAGGCCAATGCTTACAGGCCTAATGTTAGATGTTGCCAATTAGCAGTGATGTGAAGATTTCATGATACCTCTCATTTCAGAAAATGGGGTTGGCAGCCAGTCGGCTCCGTGGATTACCTCAGACTGGGATATGACTAAGACCGCGGCAGAGTGGGAGACAACGATAAATCCCGGGGGGGCGTTACGTACGTCGGGGCTAATGGAATGTTCTTGACCAAGTTGGATCTGTCCAGAGAATCTGGAAATTGTGTTTTCAGTGTTGCGGGCGGTTCTTATAGTTCCTGAGCTTTATTTTGTTTTTAAATTTTTGGCGGATATATCAATTGCCACTTTACCGTAGAACTTCATTTTCATCTGTTACTATATATAGTCCGCCATAACTTCTCCAATTCTCAATATTTTTGTAAAGTGTACCTCGGGTCCACTTTGGCAACTTCCTTGGTTTACAATTTCCTAAGTGATACTGAATGTGTTTTTTTTAGTATGTGTTATGACCCTAGTCATCACATGCGGGCCCAGTTGTGGATTACCAATTTGAGCCCAAGACAGAATGACGACTGACATCACTCATCCCGGCTCGCGCAGTAGTCAGGATGATATGGCGCAGCAAAGAACCAATGTTTTCCGATGTGGTTAGCAACCGTGGTGATTTCTCGGGAGAAAGACATAAATTGGTGTAAGATGACAGCACGCTCGATCTTTATAATCGTACCGAGCGAAGATATCAGCCACTCTTTCCGGCGGTCGTACATACGTACCTGTGTAGTTGTATTTGACTACTGTTCCTGAGGGTGTTTCGGTAGCACTTCCTCCAATTTCCCCCCTTGAATATATTAATGAAAGCGCTGACCCTTCGGCCCCAGGGCATTCATTTTTATGGTCTCGCAAAATTTCTCCCAGCCGTTGCTCCGTCATGACTTTCAAGACAGCATCCATGCGGCCGCTCGCTCGAATCCCAAACGATGGATTTTCACCCCTGGCCTCGATAATTTGACGGGATGCCTGTCCATCCTGGCGTTCTCTTCCTTCGCTGCTCCGTTCTCTGCTCATATTTTCACTTTAACTCCTGCTCTGGCTAACACCCTAAGTGTACATCTATTTGATTGATCAGACTTGTTCGCTTGCGCCTCGTTCCCGCTCGTTGTGTACTCTTCGTGCGGACCCTGCTTCGAATTTGGACGACGATCCTTTGCACAAAGTCTTCTCGTCCACTGTGTTAACGCCATACCACCTCTCTGATCCCTGATCCCCTGCGATTGTTCTCCGCAGCTCTGCGCCGGTTAGTTTTCTTCTTTTCCTGAGAAGCCATGCGGAATGTCTTTTGATGCTCCTTGGCCCTTGGGCCGAGCTCGTTTTCTCTAATACAACGGCGGCGCCTTCTTATTTTAGCATTGTTTAATATCTTGCCGTTCGTGGAATCGGTGATCTGGCCTACAGTTGTCATGCCGTTCAATAATCCGCTTTATCGTGGTTACCGTCATCAGAACAGTGATATCAAGCTTCGGTTTGCCGCGATTTAGAGCCCTCTTTTTTTTTGGGGGGGAGGTGAGGGGAGTGGAGACTTGATGTGAAGTTCAGACTTGTTGATGCAGTCGACAAGTCGACCATTGAATTAAAATCCTATGAACTACACCGCCTTCTCGTGGAATTAGGCGACACAGCAAGGAATGGAACTGGAGCAAGCGACGAAGCAAAGCCGGAGAACCGAGTGGCATCAAATACGACCCATCGGTTATTGATCCACATCATCAGATGCCACCTCTCTATCGATATTTATCCTTGTAGCCTGGTGCCCCTCCTAGAAAAACAGACGAGGTCCGATCAGCATCAGTTACCATCGCCTTATCCCCCTGACGTCATAAAGATCACCAGATATGCATTGAGACGCACACGCCCATCCCCCACACCCTGCCATGTTCTCTTTTTGATCGAGTAGCTAATCAGTTCAAGGGGGGTTGGAGTAGAAAGCCTCGCCCGGAGTGACTTTCGCATATGTAGACTTCAAGGCCAAACGTAAGATTAAGTTGTTCAGCATCGCACATCAGCGCATAGAACGAGACCTATTATTGGGACGTACTTGCTAAGCAACGTGACGGAATAGAACCCGCCCAGTGGCTAGAACATGATCAAGGGATTAGTCTTGTACGTATATACGCTCATTCTCGAACGAACAGGAGAGTGAAAAATCGAGTACTTACCATGGCGAGAACAAGTACACTAAAATGGGGCCCGTGCTGGGCAAACTGTCTCATAGTCGGTTCAGCACCAACATTATTATACTGAAAATGAAAGGAAATCGTTGAAATGCACCATCCCGAGAAGGAAACACGCCAGAACACTAGTGGCCAAGCCTGTGCTCATGGTGTACAGGATCATACGGTTGATCACCGAGTCAGTCCTTACCACGAAAGCGACGCGTGAGATGATTAATCAGACAAAGAGACTCGTAAAGTACACCGAAAATGTATGAGCATACGCACTTGTGGAAACCGGTCCGCTGACGTCGCAATAAGAGACACAAACATGTTGCAATCACAATATCCGTCGTTGCCTGAAAGTTCACAATAATCACCCCGTGCACCACATATCAGCGAAGGCGAGTGCGTGACACAAACAACGGCGGATAGATTGTGGCCATGACGCACTTGAATAGTGAGCGATGACATAATGAGCCACATACAGTCCTTGACCTGCGCTTGAAACTCCCGTACCGTGTTCCTACAGCAGGTTGTTAGCTGTGGTCTCGCCGAAGAGACTATGGGAGTGCATACCCTCTGACGGCAGCTGCTGCACCATCCGAAAACATCGATTTGATTGGAATACAATAAGCCACGGTCCATCGAGACCCACGAAGATGAGCACTAACCGGCACCAAATCCTGGCGCGGGGGAGGAATAAGAGAGAAGCACAACGTCAAGTGATCATAATCGGAAAGACTAACCGAACTGAACCAACACAAGGCATTGCTACGAAGTCGTAATGGATCTCCTTCAGACTCATCTATTACAACATCAGGGCCACGCTACAACCTACCACAAGCACTCCCACATAGATATTGGCGCTCACTATGGAAATCAAGGGGAATTGTGAATGCGATGCTTCTCCAGGGAGGATATGTGGCAAGACGTACGAGAGTAGACACGATATACCATGAATGTCGGTACGGTGACTGATGTGCACAACTTAAAGTAGATAGCGCCAAAGCCGAGATAAGGGCATCCACAACAAGAATCAACTCAGTACTCACTCCGCTGACTTGATACATTGAGAATTCCCTATAAATATCCCATGATTTCATGGGTAGAAGGGGTCGGTAGGGCAAGGAACGGTCAATGACCATGATACACCGGATACGCACCATGTCGACCACCCCAGAGCCAATGGATTGTTGTAATTTGTGATAATATACCAATATAAAGACCGGGTACAGCATGCACTGTATAATGTACATGGTGTTGACGAACAGTAAGCCTCCGCCGTATTTCCTGGAAATAGTTGAGGAGCATCGAAAAGGAGATACCAACAGTTGAAAAGCTTCCAAAGCCCTTTACAATGATGAAGAATATGCCTCGAAATATATGTATGTGCGACGCCCACCATAAAAAGCCTACCTGGGAAAGGGAAAGATAATGACGATGATTGCACACACCGACGGGATGTGGAGACATACCACCAGTTTCACCGGCCTCCCGTCGTTTGGAAATGCATGATAATAGCTAGAGGTCTGGATAGTGAGGACACCAAAGCATCTGACGAATACATCAGGTCAGCCCTGTCGCGCGCGTCCTTAAGGCTGGAGGAGGCTAACAGGGCAGTGAGGAGGTTGCCAAAGAACGCGCCACCAAAGAGATTGACGAGGGTGACGTTCATTATCTCCACGATGAAGAGAAGAGTAGGGGGATCGAGGAGGGAAAAGGAAGCCTATATGTGTTACCTGTCAGCCCAATTGATGAGAATGACACAAATGAAGTGTCATCCTTGAACAGTTTAGGACAGCTCCGATGATTCTGACCTTGAGTGGTCCACTCCCTACGTCATCCCTCCATTGATGGACGGGGTCCGAATTAATGACGAAATATAAAGAGTGGTCCCAACTTTTGTGTTTGCATAGGAGGTTTGCTGCGGTACTGGGCTATCGCGGTTGTGCAACCGCAGGAAAAGGCCGCCAACTGGACACGTACAGTACACTACGCGCTACCCAAAAAGAGTGCGAATTATTTCTTTGAGCAGATGACAGATGATGCTAGTTCCTTTTTCAATAAAGTGGTGAGATTCCGCTGTACTGTTGGAGCGAGCGGATACAGAAGTGGCCGGGTACGACGTCGGAGACAAGCGCGACCCCTGTGAGGCTATGCCGACGACCTCGCCAATCGTCAATCCGCCAATCTAGCTAGATCCTGTAGCCGAGTTTCACTGGCGATCTTTTACCTCTTTGCTTGCTGGCACCACTGGCAGTCGGACATCTCTTTTCTCTTCTTTAGCCTATTTTCATGTGTTCTCTACTCTCCTGTAAATACTATAAAAGGTCAGGCTTAGGCCCTCCAAATACTAAGGACTTCTCTCTGTGTTCTTCCCGCCATTACTGCTTAATTCACCTGGGCGACTCGAGTCTCACCAGTCCTCCGAATTCGTCTTCACCCGCTTAGTAATCAGGGGGAGTTCTTGTCCGAATACCGTAACTCTCACTATGTACTTACTCAGACCCAGTTTCAGTGGCTAAATTATTGTACCCACGGTGCCTCCGTTCCTCTCGGCGGCGCCAATGAGCGATACGCATAAAAACGAGAAACAGGAGCATCAGAAACTTGGAGCGGATATCAGAGTATCCAATAGTATCCACTTTCAGCCCACATTCCCACTTCCCAATCAACCAACCGTGATATCCGACGGATCACAGGATAAGCTTCACTGTGAATAGTGGATCTAGCAACGATTCCTGGGGTCCCCTTGATTTGCCCTGGCCCACCCGTCAATGTAGTACCTCTTTAGCCGTTCTGACATCAGAGGGATCTTTGACTAATTCACTAGGCCGGTAAACTGCAACGCCACTCTCATTCGTAACCACACTACCAATGTGCTCGTATGAGGATGACCCGGATGTGCAGACTCCTACCCAGTTGGGGCGTGGTGGTCTCTGGCTAGGTCTCACTAGCTGTAGCAGAGAGCAGAAATAAAATTGTAAAGTTCGAATAAATATGATTACAAATACGGCGCTTGTATCCCGCCCCACCGGAAAACTCCGAACATCCCACAACCAGCCACCAGTGAATCCCATAAGACTGCAGCAGACTTTGGACTTTGACAGTATGCTATGACGACGAGCCCCAGGTGAGTATCCGGGGGTCAAGACAGAATTAGTGAACACTCATTACCATAAAAGGCACCATTCCTTCCGAAACATCCGATGGCCTTGAACTTGCCGTGACAATCACTCTAGGGGATCTCAAACCTGGATGCTATTTCTCAAGTACATACTATATACTCTGCTTTTGCTAAATATAGGCCAATCCCTCACATTTGCCTTGGCAAGGGAGGCTAGGTTGTGGGATGTTCGGAGTTTTCCGGTGGGGTGGGAGGTGCCAGTCGGGGTAGTGGCTGCCCGTTTTTCTTTTCCCATGATGACAACACACCATATTTGTAATCATATTTATTCAGAATTCTGCTCTCTGCTATGGCTAGCGAGACCTAGCCAGAGATAAGCATGCCCCGACTGGGTAGTCTGCACCCCAGGTTATTTCAGTGTGTTTGGTTCTGGGTCCCTAATTTGATAGTTGAGCCAGATAAGCTAAATATGCGGGGACTGGAATTCCAGCTTGATTGGGGGTTAGTCAGGGATTGGGATTTTAGCAATCTGCGCTGAAATTCACGTTCGATGTCGCAAGACTTGCTCGCACAAGTGGGTGGAAGTTGCCTAAGCAGTCTGAGATTACGTGACCAACTGCATTCCAAGTGGCGAGGAATAGAGAAAGGGTGCTAGCAGGCAGCTGCAGCCCCCTTACTCTGGGAACCGCTAAGGCAACTTCGGAGCGCACGAGAAACTGAGAGGCCTGACTATGCCACCCAGACTCGGGCGCAGTGTTTTGGTTGACAAAAGGGAAGGTGGGTGGCTGAGAATTGATGTGTTGCCTGGCCGTACAGCGTGTGTACAAGCAAGCTTTCCAGGAGAAGGGGGGGGGGAACGAGATCGTGAATGCTTATTTCGAATCGAATTACATAATCATTCATCTCACTCAGTTCGCTTTATTTGCGCTTATCAGGCCTTTAAACGAGTTGTTCGTGCCTCGGACTAGTTTGGCAAACTAGTTGCATGTCTCGGGGGTCCTTGACCTACACCTGGATGGAGGCAAAAAAATCATGCGAAATCTACAGTCGAAATAGCTTCACTGTGTGGTTTCATGCCATGGCACCACTCCCGGGGATGTTCTCGGTGGCAAAATTTTGAGCCTCGAACACCCAGGGAGCCGTGTTCGCTGGGTTTCAGAATCCTCCAAAAACACCCCCGGGCACGCCGGCAATCGGGGCATTAAGGGTGTCAATAATCACATTACTATATATGGAATTCTGATCGACGCTATATTCCGGGACTTTCCGATTGAATTGAAAAGGTTCTCCCTACTCCTATTGCAAATCTCCGCCATCCACCTGAAAACCGCTGACTTGTCATTGCGGACCGGCCTCCCATGGAGATGTACTAGTATTGTATATGAAACAAATGAATCCGCTTTTCGACCTTCCCCACCCTTCCCTCGTATGCGGAGCACTGCTGAGTCTTACGAGGGGATTTTTCTCGGAGGCGTTCTTGGAAATATGTGAGCTATCAAGCCCTCGATTTCCTCCTTCGCGCCCTCGCTTGACAAGATGTGATGGCAGCATTTTTGGAGCTACAACGGTGCAAACAATTCTGTACTTTTCTCGCTTTTCAACGGATTCTCGAAGAACTAGAGCCTTGGTGACTATTCAGTCTCATGCTAGCTCGCAACTTGAGTACAACGCTGATCTCCACCGCGTGCTGTTCAACAGGTCACTATTGTATGGTAGGTCGAATGTAATTATAGGGCGATTCTGCGCACTCATAGCCCTTCCGGTGCACAGGATACTTGAGGCACTAACGATGTAAGTTGGGATGGTTTTGCTATCGTTGCTATATCTTATTATTTTGGACAGGCTCATTGTGGTTGCAATAGAGTTCGTCATTATTGTGGTGGGGCCACACGACCCGCGGGGAGGGCAGATGCCGTGGTCTGTTCTCTTTATCTACATAGAATGTTATTAGGAGGTTAACTCGGGGCTTAGGTTGCAATCGTTGTGGGTAGTGTTCGGGGTGAGATTCGTCTTTCTTCATCACCCAGTCCACTAAAGCCCATCGGTTGCTGCAGAACGTTTTGACCGCTCTGGTTCAGGTATTTTATGTTTGGAGACTCTACCGATGTTAGTTTCTCTTTATCGAAAACCCTCATCGCTCTTTACACTATTTCGCAGTATCTCGGAACGTGTATGCGCTGTTCGCCTTGGTAAGGTATGCCTGTGCGTTAACAAGATACCACACTAATTAAGGGACTAGTTAGTGCCGTTCACAGTGAAGTGTGGTGCGTGATGCTCCATATATTAATCCAGACGATATTAATGTTTTGGTTTTGGTTTGGGGTTTTTCTCTAATTAGTGATATCCTTTTGTAAGTCGACCTCCAGTCTCCATTGTACGCGCGCCCATTCCAAAGCGATGTTCATTCCCAGTTGTGGCCATTTGGTACGTGCCTACGAGTAGTATTATTCCAAATGTAACCTATTTTGCTCCTCTGCCCAAATATGTAGGGTCGGTAGAGGAATGAACGACCTCTTCGTGAAGAACGTATGGCTCATGGCACTTTACATGGCCGCCGATGCGACGTTGGATTTGTTGATCGCGGGGGGCACAAGCGCGTATCTTTATCGAAATCGCACCGGATTTAAAAGGTCAGTGCTTTCGGTATGTTCAGCAGCGGAGTTAGTATTCTGATAGTCGTTGTTTGTAAGTACGGACTTGACTATAAACCGTCTTGCGAAATATTCCCTAAGTGCGGGCCTTATTCCTAGGTACGTGTAGATCTTCTGGAGCATCGATCTTGTGACAATCCGCCGCCCACGTAGTATTGCGTCCTTGATCTCCTTTATCATGGTACGGCTTTCCCGATCATAATTGTTAACAAGAATACTTACCATATGCTCATAGTTCGTCATGGTCGGATTCACGGTTAGTGGAATCGCAATCCAGATAATGTCCGTCCGTTTGCACGCGATGGCCTTGCTCGGAAAGTACGTGTTCTTTCTTCGATCGCTTTTCAATATTGACCCACCTTTTGCAGCCTCCACATGCGCTCTAGTTTCAAGGACCTCACTGGAACTGCCGAGAGTATTCACGTGCCACTGTCCACTATTGGCCGAAGTGATGGTCAGGTCCTGCGGAGAAGAAGTGTGTCGACGCCTCTCACGGAGTCAATTATAGATGAGATACAAGCAGCTAGAATTTCAAGGTAACTAGCGCGAAAGATCCTTTTGCCTAATCCTTACGTGTCTAATCTTAAATGTTGCGGATTAATAGTGGTGCGGAAGCTTCATGACCCGTCATTTCAGAGAACGGGATTGGTAGAGGTATGACTAACACTGCCGCGGAATGAGAGAACAATGAATCTCGCACGGGACCATACGTATGCCGGGGCTGATGGTGTGGTTTTTAACCGCGTTGGATGCGTGCCGGGGAATCTGGAAATCGTAATTCCTGGGTTAGCACTGTAATTCTTTTGCTGGATGTATGTGTCTTGCCACTTTACACGCTTCTGTAGAGCTTCGTAGCAATCCGTTACCACATCAGAGCCACTTGGAGGATACCCTTAGAAATACATCTTTTGGCGACACAGTAATTTGAAGTTCTTCAATTCTCAGTAAAATTGGCATTAGTCATAAAGGATACTGAGACAGAGCCCCAAACCACATTCGTTGGCGGGGTAGTTGTAAGGTAACTATGGGTGGATTACTGAATAATGCATTGCACCCGCAGCGCTAGGGGCTGTGGCCTTGCGCGAGTGCAGGTGCGTTCCACAGAAGTTTCCCCACGTGAACTTCCGAAGGAAAATTTTCCAAGCAATAATATGTTTAGCGCGAGCAGTCAGAAGTAGAGTTTCCCTATTTGCTCCAAGTAGAGTGTTAAAAAAAAAAGAATCCTGGAGAAGATTAATACATATGATGATTAGGTAATATTCCGTCTCCTACTGGAGCCCGGGGTCCTCACATCCTGCCCTTTGTGTTCCATCAGGTGGCAGAGTCCTTTGAGGACTTTCATTCATGTATTTTGAATGCACCGTGTCATAGGGCACCTAACAGAGCCCCTAGGGCTTCAGGCTAATGGAGGTGAAGAAACCATTATTTCAATGCAGCTCAGATTGATTTGGGGCAATTTTGGCCAGTTGAATCTGTTTTATTGAAATCCCTTTGTCAAGCCTCTGTGAAAATTGGGAAAAGTGTGATCTGAGAGGAGCGATTAAGATCTACAATAGCCTCAGTAGAAGGGGGGCAGGGGGTGAAATATTTGCTTGGGAATACAGGAAGATGGTCTCCATTTTCACAGAAATGTCTGGACCAACTGTTCTTACATCTGCCGGAGCCTTCAGGGGATATGACTGATACAGATATTGAGCGAAAAAGGTGGGAACCCACCCAGATTCCATTGGGGTTGGAAGACCCCAGATACTGGCTCCCGGCGCCTATTCTCAGTGATCCGAAAGGGGGAACAGGGGAAAGAAAGCAAGAGAATATCTCTCTCGGCTCAATTGATTTGTGTGGCAACAACTTTTTCCTATTGCCCAGATTTCTTTCGCCTCGCCGCGGTCAGGGCAAAGGAATTGCACCTCCCGCTCCATGGATGCGCTCCCGCTTCATTGTGTCGCCGTTATCTGGAAGGGCAGGAAAGGCACAATGCGGCGGTTGGAATGGTTCTTGCCATGAATGTAAAAGAACACCAGTTTGGAAAGCAAGGACTGGGAGAATCCATGTCTCAACAACATACTGTATTGAAAGGCGGGGGCCGAACAACTGAGCGGTTTCGGCATGGCCCTTCTCAATGTTCCTCTTCAAATTAGCAATTGGTGTCAAGGCGGACCGAAGGCGCAGGAGGACGATGATCCAAAAACCAACAAACTGGTGACTATGTTAATTTACTGAGGAGTAATCCTTCATCCAATGAAGAGTCTTCGGCACTACCCGACGTTATTTGCTCTTGAATGCCTTCATGCTCAGCGTGGACTGCGCCCTTTCAGGAGGGTCGGTAACAGCTTGGTTCATTTTCAAAAATCGAAGGCAAGAGCACATACATCGAGCTCATTCGTGAAGCTATTGGAAGGCTAATTCCTCTGGTGGTACAGATCCTTTTGGTGACCTCACAGCTCGCACTCAGCTGGCTCTGTTCCTACACAAAATTGCGCAGGGGCTTCACCCCACTTATACCTTACAATCTCTTTCTGCTGTATGTCACGGCCACTCAGTTGGCGATCTCGGTATTCCTGGGCAGCTTAGCGTCGCAAAGCGATTACCTCCCGTTGGCGATACCCCGAGTCTCCTCTATCCGGCATACGCGGGTAGGCTCGGATGACCCACCTAGAATATCAAAATTATCGAGACAGGACTCTAGGCATCCCTCCAAGACTATCATGGTCTTGTTTGTGACAATAATGCAGGCTATAGCAGCTCATATTGTACGAGATGTGAAAATACTCAGCAGAACCTGATTCTCAATCGTTTATTGATAATAGATGCCTATTTCTCATAATCTTGCCGATACCCCGACACTTTATGTCCTCGGATCCTTGGTATTGCTATTCACACCCGTCCTAGAGCATGGCCTTGTGTTTCAGTCGTCCCACCAGCTTGCATCTCTTTTATTAATGGTATTTATGTCCCACCTCGGTGGTTCCACTCTCGGCTGCTTGACACTTTCTCCGCTAGTTCTGTGGAGTCTTGCTATCCCAAGTGAGATTACGATGAAGTTGAGAATGTGAAGTATCCTAACGACCTTCACCCAGCCTCCCAACTTTCCCCCCAATACTATTCCTAATTATGCGATTTTGTGCCTCCTTGTTGCGTTCTCCTCACTTCTCTCCGTTGCACGCCAGGAGGTAGGAGGCGATTCCTCTCCGGCAGTAATACGTTTCAATACAAATCCAGTTCTTTCTGCCTCTAGTTCTACAGATCGGGTGGTGACGACGATTTGCACTCGCAGAACATATACCTAACATCTGTGCAGCTTGCGGTCTATGCCGTAGCATCATGCAAAGAGCTATATAACTTTAACTTCGCTTCTTTTCATACGCCCTTGAGGGATGGGATCATCCTTACGGCGATCATTTTGCATGCCTTGATTGGGCTCATTGCGTCCGGTGTCCTCAAACGTCAGTACTTTGTTTCGTCTCCATAAATGCTGGAATCTTATTGATCCCGAGGTCCATCAGGAGGGGGCGCCGTTATGGCCGCGGTCCTGACCGTTTTCAATGGTGGTGTGGTTCTGGTGGCCTCGATGCATTCCGCTCAATCATGGGATTTCAGATCTATCGTTGGGATTGTGGCGCTCTTTTGGGGAGCATACACCTTCCAATCAAGTCCTCTCCCTCCCAAGGAGATCCTTGTTCGTGGAGGTTCTGGACTTTCAGCGGGCCAGTTCTCTGGGGTAAGCATTACGGTGTGTGTCGCACGCGCCCTATGCTAAATCTCGTGTTTAGAAATCGTCCGACCATGTTGTCCAAAGGTTTTGGTTATTAATGGCTCTATTAGCCTCCGGATTGTCTCTGTCGTTCGTTATCATCTTACCTCGTACAACACCTCAGTTACCTCGGTACCCCCGCTCTCAATTCCTTGCGGCGCCTTTGATAGCTTCCTTCCCGACGGACATTTTCCTAATCCCACCGTCCGAGAGGGTCTCTCGTCTGTGCGAGAGGAGAGTATTGGCCTCTCACGACTACCACGCACGCCATACTACAAACACAACCTTCCACCAGATAGTAAATGGGGCATTTGATGACATCTTACTTATCGTTTTCTTCAGTCACGCTCGGTACGACGTCAATCTCGATCTGTATCGTGAAGCCTATTCCCCATATTTCCCAAATGTAAGCGGCGAATTGATCATCCAACTATACACCAGTGTTATAACGCGATCGTATAGATCGTTTTTGTTGGTCCAGCCAGTCGAGAAGACGCTGGGTTCAACCATTCCTACGATGTCATTCTGGATTCGTGAGCTCCTTTTGCTGTTTCTTCCTTCACCACCCTCGTGCCGTATTGAATGGTGTTTGCCAGTTATCAGTCAGATGAAGATCTATCGGATCCAAAATGGTTCAAGATGGCGGGTCGAGTAAGTTAGGGGTTCATTCTGTTCGAGAAGTTATCATTGAAATATCGAATGCTGTTGCAGATGGCTCATCATATGCTTTACACTGTCCTGAAGAAGTTCGTGACGGGCCACGATTGTTATCAGGGATATCTCTGGGCCCCATTCGATACATTCCTGAATGTTCCTCGTTTATCGCTCTTTTCCCCGAAAAGATTTGGTATCACAGTCCTTTTGGTGAAAATGTCGCCAATCCAGCGCTAAAGAACTCATCAATGCATCCGCCTCCTGCCAGAATATCACCAGACCCGTATGGAAATGTTCGTTGATATTGTCTGCCATGGAGATATACAAACTGAACCCATTCACGCTGATAGGTCACCGAAACTTGGCGAGGTTGGGCCCCTGACTGGTGGTCAGTTACTCTTTTTCAGTTAATATGAGTGGGAGGGTTCGCTAATTTTTTTCCTCTCGGGCAGGTGGGGGTATGTGGCAAGATTAATCACTGCTTACTTCCGTCGTCATAATGGGAAAACTCTTGACTTTTCCCCAGAGAATCACATGTGGGATTAAGCGTGTGCATGCCTGCATTCCACAAGGTCCCTATCGGAATGCGTCAACGTCTTGCACTCTTGACAGGTAATCAGACCAAACTAATAGGAGGGTCGAGTGATACTGTATATATCCCAGGTAAGTCATACACGTTTCCAATGCGTGTGATTTCAATTACAATTACAATTCAAACACCAATGGGGCGGAATAGATCGCTTGCTTCCAGACTTCCTCGAAGTCCTATCTTTGTTCCTCGAAACAGACTGCTTCTTGGAGATAGCTCTTCCAACCACCCTGCATCTGATCCTTCCTCCAAACGAGACCATCTCATATGTTGATCATGTAGGCTTTCTCTCTTCGTCGCGGTTTTCAGCGCTGATGGTAGGTTACGGTTTTTTTTTTGTTTCAGTGGTGGATTTGGAAACCTCCATTCAACGTTTCGTTTGTACGAGAAAAATGGATGAGAGGTTTCGAAGTAGACTCATTTCACACGTAACTTTTCCCTTGGCTACTTAGCGCAGTGTCTTGCAGCCTCACCTCATTCGGTTTTAGGTTTCACTGGGGCGAGATGCAGAACGGGAACTTTACTGCCAAGGAAGGTGTCGTCGACGATGTTCGAACAACGATATGGGAGTCCTTCCAGCGTCAACACGGCATGCCCTATATGAATGCTACAGGACAGCTCCGTGGGCAACCCGACTCTGTCAGTGAGCAACCTTACTATGTTGGAGTGAATAGAGAAGAAATGCACAGGTGATAGAAACATGCATGGCATAAGTTATGTGTTGAATAATGCGACCACTATTACTTGGAGCAATCATTTTTTCCTTGTCAACATCGACCAAAAAGTCCCTTGTTTCACTGAGTCAGAATTTGAGGTCGAGGGAACATCAGATGCACGCCAGATCGTGGCTGGCTGACCGCTCTCAGCCAATTGGTCGGTATAGCTTCGACCTTGATGAGACAGCGCACGCAGATGTGCCAAGAGGGCACGACGTGATCGTATCCGGGGGACTCGGGTCGGTGAGGGAGTCACCGGATTTGCACTGGGCGGAGGGGAGGGAGGTAGAGGTTCGTCCGGGCCGAATATGCTTGCAAGATTCTGTCGTGCCCGTGCATCATCCATTCTTACTCGAGTTTGGATAGACGGTTTCGTGCGCGAAATGGTGTAGTAACAAGTCCCTAAGGGGCTTGCATCATGAGACACAAATTCAGGAATAAATAGTGGGCAGTTAGCGCGCACAATGTGGGTCACCGAATTGCGGTTTGGAAATCCGTTCCCCATCGCTGTAATGTTGAATGGTTACAGTGAATTCGGTTGCCGGAGCAGGTGTATTTTTATCCCAATTCAGGGGTTCGACCCAGACTGACATGGATGAACATGCCTTGGCCGTGTCATATATCACTTTGACGGACTGGTATGAAAGAAGGCTCAGCAACAAAGACCTAAACGCTAACACGCCTGCAGGTGCTCACTTTTGAAGGGAAGCACTTCTTCACAGTCTCATTCACTTTCTCCAATAAACCAACACACATCCTGAACACTGCATCTCCCACCCCGGGATCCCCGAACAATCGTTTGTCCATGTCGGCAAGATTGATGTACTGAAACCCTTGAATTTGAGCCGTATTGTGGAAAGCTATGAAAATCCCGTCCATGTTTCCAATACGCGCCTGGAAGCTACGCGAGAGCGGTCAATGGGCAAGCCAACGTGAGGAAGATTTAGCACGTACTTGTACTTTAGAAGGCCTGACCGAGCAAGATCGTAGTGTTCACGTTCGAAACTTTCGAATGCTCCTGTCATGTTTCTTATGATGTAACCCGAATTTTCCTGGGTTTACAGGCACGATATTAGATACCATATAACGGCACAAAGGGCGGTGGTGCCTCAACGTACTTCAAAATTTTTGAGATCCAGCCTAATTGCGACGGCAGCTCGGGTCTTGATGTCAAAAACACCGGTACCAGGGAGTCGCGAATCGATGCAATCTAGTTGGGAACGCATGACAAGATTGGAAGTCTAGGTACAAATACACCATTATTCCCTGTCACGGCAGCAAAGAGGATATCCATACTAGCGTGTACTGATAAGCTTCTTCTTTTAGTGGAGGCTCAGCGACTTCCGTCGACTTCAAAAGTCCAGAGAAATCTGCAGGCAGTCGAGTTAAAAAATGCTCCAACATGGTCCCCTGCAAAAAAATAGTCGTTCAAAAAGATTGAGGGTATCACGGACTAATCCATACCATCTGCATCAGGATATGATGCTTCTGGTCATCTGTATCTAACTCTTCCTCGAATTTATCGGAATCAGTTGAATAGACATTGTCGGCGTAATGCATTATAACTGCAGCCGGCATCCTGGCAGAAGGCGTGAACGTTCGAGGCTTGAGACGGGGGTGACCAACATCAGAATCTGCACGAGAGGGGGGAAACTGAACCTACGGCATCTGCAAACGCCTGACTCAGCCCACTATTGTCTATGAGCTTTCCACGAGATATAAGGAAGTATATGTGGGATAGAAGTGAGGTCAGCGACGATGTGGAACCAACGAAGGATTTCCCGTTTTCACGAGCAAGCCGGTGGAGATTCTGGAGGTATTTAATTAACAACGGAAGGACGTGAACTTCAATAAGACCGAGGCACAATGCACTTACTGAGTGCTTAGAGCTTGGAATGAAGCCCACCACACGTTCGAACGCGAAATCGGCCACCTTTGGAATCTTTTGAAGATACGGATCAAAATTGTAGACTTTTGTGTGGGGATCTTGAAGGATATAAGGTGCTGGGCTGCGTTAGAAAGAAACCAAGGACTACTCAATGCGTGGCCTGAGAATAGAGAAGTTGACATACTTAAACAATACGCGATCCAAACCATGGGCAAGTCGTGCTATAGGAGGATCGCTCGCAGTGCGTGGAATTGCTACAGAAACGATATCAGTATCAATAGTGGCAGGAGTCTTTCGGACCACACACGATGGAGGACAATGGAGCTAGGGGAGATAGAACCATGCAATATCGTATTCTTGGGGAAAACTCGAGCCCGAAGGGGTGGCTGCTGCCGTCGTAAGGAAGACGCGGGTTTAGATTTCAAGCTTAGACGAGAGGCGCGAGACGGTTTGGGGTGAGGGCGTTTGGGGTGTGTCAAGGTCTGTAGTGCTTTTGCATGCTTCATCAATCCAGGCCAGAGGAATCTGACTGGCGTGGTAGGACCACCAGCATCAACGTCTTGTCGTAGTTTTTCCAGTTGTTCCCGTACTGAAATGAAAGTCGAGGCATGAACGATATCATCAAGTCGATGATCGAACGCGAAGCGAACGGCCTCAAGAAGCATCGGAAGAACCAATAATGCCGCTTCAGGAGATTTGAACCGCGGAAATGTGTTACGGCGCTCGGCGATAGTAACCAGATCCTTGATCAAATTTAAGACGTGTTCGAGAATGGCTAGGGGATAAACACGTCGAGCATGAGGTGAGTCAGAGGTAGAGACGAGGCTCCCTATTCTTACCCGGGTTCGGCTGAGGTCTTCGTCGGATGTTTGGGGTGCGTCATCTTGGGTTGACGTGCTGGACTCTACAGAACAGAATTGTACAATCCGATACCCACACTAGGGAATGAAGCATACCAAGCCCCGGTGCCAGCACTGAAGATCCAGATGAGGGTAACTTGTCTACGGTAGCAAGTTGCGTTTGAGAATTGAAAGGTTGAGTGCGGGGTTCGAAGGGGGGTAAATCGATTAGATCAGGACTGGGAACGGAAGGCAAGTTTTTCAGCCAATCCAGATATATCTCGGCGTCTCCAGACTCTTTGGGTTCGGATACGGTGCATGGAGGGTGGTTCCACCTCTTTGCTTTGCGAGACTGAGAAGTCATGTGAGCCAATTTCCAGTTTCATGTTGTCTGGAGCTCCGATGGGAGCTTTTCTCTTCCAAGGATCTGAGGTAGCGGGCCTAGGTTGCCGAATTCGGTGCCGTCCGGAATCGGAGGGTCACCCGGTTGCGAAGGGGGTGCTTCTTGCCCTGAATGAGGCACTGTATCGGGAGGCCTCCGGCTGATCTTCTCATTGGTGAGGGCTCGGGGACGTCTTGAATCGTTGGTTCATCAAGGGAAGAGCTGATTTCAGGCTTACCCGCTGAGTCTAGTTGCGGAGTGCTTAGATCTGCAAAAAAAACTGAGTAATCTGTGATGTTTGACCCTAGGACCCGGAGGTGGCACCTGATCGAATTTCAGGATTACCCTGCCTCATAAGCTTCTCCTGGAAGAGCGCTGTCCTGGGCGCCTTCGGCTGCGTAGGCTCAGATTCGACAGGAATGTCTTGAGAGGCCAAGGCAGCGGCAATCGTAGCAGCCTTTCGCTTCGCCCGTCGTCTTGCGCCCTTTGACAATGAGGCGGGATCCTTGGGTGGAATTTGAGGGTCTGTGATGTCGTTGTCGAGGGACTGCGAAGTTGTTACGGGGCGAGCACCATCGAAGGATCCAAGGTTACATTGGGGCGGGAGGCCGGCTTCGGAGTCTTCGGTTTGGGCGGAGGGGGTGGCGGGCCTGCTCCGGAGAGTGGAAGTGGAGATACTGACCAGGCCGGCGTACTAAAACTTTGCCGTACTCCGGGCGTAGATGAGGACTTTACTTTTTTCACCCTGGGATCTAGGCGAGAAAGCTTCGCGAGACGCCTTGTTGTAGATGACTTGGTAACTGTACTATTAGTCGGGGAGGGGTCAAACGTTCCCATGATGATTTTCCTCAAGTCCTCGTGGGCCTCCTCACTCTTTTTCAAGAGCATTTTTGCCTGTTCAAAACGATAGGAAGCTGAATGAAGGAAGTATGAGGCAAGTCCAGACCTCCAACATCGACATGCCCACTCACGGCGCATGAGATCATACGGAGGCAACTCCTGATCTGGCGCTCGAGGAAGGGCGGTCGTACTCCGCATGGGCTTAAATCCAAACATGCTCCGTAGCTTTATGGTAGCTTCCCCGGCCGCCTTGAAAACAGTCTTTGATGTGGTTGACACCGCCGTAACAGCAGATTTCGCCACTCCGGCCAATATGCGAAAGGGGTTCATAGGTGTCTTTTGGGAGGCTTCGCTAACTTGAGTAGGTTTTGGAGCAAAGAGAGAAGCCGTCTTCGGCCGTGGTTTCGGTCTTGGGACTGGCGACAATCTCTTGGGAGGTTCGGGATGGAAATCATCTCCAGTGTAATGGAGAGATCCAGAAGACATATCGGACGAGTGAAGGTCATTCAGACGCTGGTAGAGTTTGGAAAGACGGTGGGTTTCCGTCGTATCTGAGAACCCGCTGTCTTCCATACGGAGGAATACAATCATTGGTGCGGAAGGCGCCAAATCACAAAGTCTACTACATACCTTCGGGGTTCAAATGGAGCAGCGACCTGGGTCCTTTTGGTTGCATCTTCTTAAAATCGTCCACATACTTGGATGATATAATTCTCCTTGGAACCGAGGATTGGTGTTCCAGAGTCTCACGCCTTATCCTCTGTATTCTCGTCTCTGGGTTGGGATCGCTTCCAATACTAGCGGGCGAGCTCGACGAGGAATCTGAAGCAGCATCCTCATGCTGCGCGAATGCTCGGGCACTCAAAGAGAAGGGCATCGATCCCAAACGATGCGTCCCTTGTATTGGAGGATACCCTCGATGTGTCGCCGTCCGTAATGACCTGCTGACGGGTGGTCGTAAAAGTTTCAAGGTGCTGTCAACGGCTCGCGGGCGTCTAAATCCAGGAAATCGCCTCTGTAGCAATGAAGAATCCGTAGGGGCATGAGCCGGGGACATATCAGGCGGGGAGACGACTTCAAGAGCCTCGGCACGCGTAAAAGTTGCAAACTTGGGAGAGATGTGTGGACCATGGCGCACGGTGGATTTTGGTTTCTGGGCTCTTTTCCATGCAGGCTCGACGATTCTGCGAGAAGCGAGGCGTGAGGGTAGTGGCGGCGGATTTAATGGCAACAAGGGCCACGGAGGTCCACCACCAACCCTACACACGCAAGGACTTGTAAAAATAGGCCTGGTGGGGTTGTGGATTGTATTTAAAACTCTAGCCCTCTTGGATTGTCGAAGTCCTTGCAACGGCAAGGACATGGGTTGCTTTTAAAACCCCCAGAACTGGATTCGAACCACAAATTCAGATGGGGAGAAGAAGTAAAATTATAGGGCTAATTTCCCGGTCACCACTGAGAATAGAGTCTGGAGAAAAGTCAGGTGTAGTCGGATGCAACTGCAGGTCACACCGGAATGAGTGCCTTGGACAAGCAAACTCAGACGACAATAAACTGGTGCATACTTGCAGCGGTCGATGCCCTTGAGCGGGTCCCCGGAAGTGACGATGGTGATGGCGATGACTTGAATTATGTCGCTGATTTGAGCTCAATTCTTGGTCTCGACCCTTTCGCCATTCGACAATTATCTCTCCTTCCTGGAACCCGATCCTTCCCAATCGCACACTCCCATAGTAACTATTTTGCGTACGTCATCTCGGGGAGTGGAATCTGCTGGTACAATGGCGCCTCCTATGAAATGAGCGCAAACGATTGCGTGGGATTCAAGGCGGGGACCGGGATTGCGCATGCCTTCATAAACGAGGCCTCCAGCGAATCGCCCCTTGAGATTCTTCTTATTAGCGAGACGATCTTAGGGGATACTGTGTATATGCCTTTATCGTCCCCCGAAGTGAGTCCCAAGAAATTCATATCACCTCAATCACGAGGGCCGAACTCAGAATTCCAACCGTGAAGAAAGTCCTCCACATGGCTGGACCCTCCAATCCAGATCTTAGGGAAACACAATGGTCGTCCTAATCACCCCCGTCAGCAGGGGAACATCCCGGGTCAGGCCCCGATATTTGAAAACCCCCCTCCGAGCACATTTTGGCCCTCGACAATCTTCCACTCCCTCGTCATGTCCATTCCCAATGGTTTACCGCGACCCGATGCCCTCGAAACGGCGCATCTTTCCATTCTCTCTGCCTTATCCAGCCGCTTCTCTGTCTGTCAAATTGTCCTACCCCCAGGTTCCCGATCATCGCCACCACGCGCACATAGCAAGGAGCACAAGTTTGTCTACGTCGTGGGTGGATCCGGGCATCTATGGCTCAATGGGGAAATCGTACCGCTCCAAGTGGGACATTGTGCGGGATTTTGCGCCGGGTCTGGGGTCGCACACTGCATCTTGAACGATGGCCCGAACGATTTACTCTTTCTCGAAGTTAGTCAGGTGAATACAGTGCCCTTCATCGTCACAGACCCGTATTCACTTTCTTTGACCACGGCGATTATTAGGATTTCGATGATGATCAGATCTTCTACCCACTCGATAAGGAGAAAGGCCAACAGTTAGTTGTTGAAGCTGGGCGTACGTGGTGGGACGATGCTCCAAAACATCAATTAGGACTTCAGGAGCCATTTCCCGTGTGGCTTGAATGAACTACCACTGGAGGGTAAGTACAGGGGCCCCCAATCCTCAAAATCTACCCGTAAAAACATTGTTTTTTTTTGGTATGAATGGATTGTACAACAATCTCAAGGATCCCCAAACAATCGCCGTCTATAGATAAAAGGAGTTAGTTAGACAACATGGGGAGTCACACATGAGGGGACTTACAATGGTTCCGGTGCCTTAACAATGATCCCAATTCCTCCTATGGCCTCTCTGGTCCACACATCTCTAATAAACCACCCCAAATGACCAACAGCACAGCCCAGCAAATCGCCTGCCGCTGCAGTCCACGTACCATTGATGATCCAGCTGAACGCGACTAACGCCAGAGGAAGGTACGGCGCTGTAATAGTGACAAGACCAAAGAGAGATATCTGCGTCGAGGGATGTCGACGAGACCAAAGGTATATCGGCACGAACGCAAGTGGTGCGGAAAGAAACGGGAGGGTGAAGAGTGGGGATATCACGAGAAGCAAAATGGAGGATTGGAGGAGAAGCCAGAAGTAGTCAGCACGCTTGTTTGCGAAGGATGACTCCTCTAGCATTCGAGAATAGCGCATACTAGGGGAATCAATGCGTCATTACATTCCGCAAGGATTCCACGGGACACAATAAACTCACAAGAAGAAGAGGTGGAATACGAAATCGAGAGACAAGGATCCAAAATACAGAAATGTGGTCGCCGTACGCCATAACTACATTTTTTACAATCCCGAATTAGAGGCACCTCCACGCCCAACAACAAATAGACTTGCCTGATAGCTTTCAAAAGCTGATTTATAACTAAAGTACAACTGCAATGGGGTCACCAGCTGGCATTGCTGAACACAACCATGCACTCAGTGACACATTAAGGCTGGTGAGAAGCGACATCGACGTACGACAGCTACACTGAGAGCAACGCTGAGGCCTAGCCAAGTGCGTGTTATTGGTGGATTTCCGTCACCCATGCTTCAATCCCAACAGGCATTGCGAATGTGTCAACGTATGAAGTGACGAAGTTGTCACAGTCACACCCCGCACATTTCGAGCTGATACCGTACACCTCCAAATCTTTCTGCCACAGATTTGCAGTTCACGGGCACACTTTCCGTCATTCTCCAATATCCATGAGCATTCCACATCAGGTTTAGCATGATGAGGTGCTAAACTGAACATAACAAACACCACCTCAGGCCCCCCATTTTGGCAACCTCCTTAGGTTGACACTTATTGGATGGAGCACATCCCGATAAGGAAATAAATCGGAAACATTCCGGAAACATCGGAACACAGCTAAATTAGCCAGCGCAGTCGGCATAGTCAGCGGACCGTGGAGTACGGACTTAAATGAACATTCTAGTATTACATTTTGTATATAAATACCGAGCATATCGCTCGACAATAATAAGTGTTTCTAGCTAAGAGACATCCACTCTTAACATGTTATCAGCACCACTCACTCAATAAACACTCATTCCGATTTCCTATGTCCGAACACGGCACAATCGATAAGAACACCCTAAATGGCTTCACCCGGATCGATCCATTGAAAGGCAATAATTGGGTTCCATGGAAGACCAGGGTCACGGCATTACTAACTTTGGCAGACCTATTCAAATTTGTTGACGGCACATACCCATGTCCCAACGATGAGTCCCTGAAGAAAGAATGGAATGCCAGGGACCTACAGACCCGGTCTTTACTACAATTAGCCATCAGTGATTCTGAGCTCATGCACCTAAGTGGTGCCAAGACCACTGCCGAAATGTGGACACAACTACGGGAAACAAAGGAACCTAAAGGGATCCTCAGTGCGCTCGCCGCATGGTGCAAATTATTCTGTACAGTCGCTACTGAAAATACCCCTATAATCGACCATATTGCTGCCTTCCGAAGGGCAAAAGAAAATCTCGATATAATGGGACACCCAATTGCGGATGATGATTTTGCAATGCTATTGGTCACCTCACTCCCCGAGTCATGGGACACATTTACATCATCATATTTTGGATCCAAAGCCAGTGAACCGAAAGTCAAATCATCAGAATTGATTACATTAATCATCGATGAAGATTGCCACCATCGCGATAAATCCAATTCAAATGAAGTTGCCAATTTGGTACAAATTCCAAATTGGGGCAAATGTGCTACTGGGTCTACATGCTCTAATTGCCACAAAGTCAGCCATACAAAGGAACAATGTTGGGCCAAAGGAGGAGGAAAAGAGGGACAGGGACTGCAACAGAAAAAGAAGGAAAAGGAGGCGAAAGGCTCAACTCCCAAGTCTACGAAGCAGGGCATCTCAATGGACCCTGAAATCACATTCAATACGAAATCATTTGACCCCTTATTCTCCAAAAACGATTGGTTAATCGATTCAGGAACCACTTCCCATATCGCCACACGACAGGAAATGTTCACTCAATTTATACCTGGCACAGAATCCATTTCAGGAGTCACCTTGGTCAGTCATCTAAGCCTACCTAGTTAGGTACCACTTCCGGGGCAGATAATGGTACCTAAGTAGGTCCCATCACTATTTCGGCTGAAATGGCCATTTTTATGATTTCACCTCCTAGCCCAGAATTGGCCGAAATGGCCAAAAATTGGCTGAAACTGGGACTTAGAGAATCTCAGACTTGCAGCAGGCCATACGGGCTTATCAGGGATAATATCTTCCATTTATAATTATTATTTATTATCACTATATTATACTTATGCTACCCAGGTCAGCGGGGTTTCATTCAGGAGTCCCATGTTTTATTCTTATTATTTATTTATTTATTTATTTAAAATTATACCACACACCCACTCTGGTGTGTGGTACTCTGTAGAAATAAATAAGAAAAGACTACTTAGTAGCACCACACACCCACTCTAGTGGGTGTGTGGTACTGTCCATGTGAATCAAAGAACAAAAAAATTAAAATAACAACTATCTAGTATCTAGTAGCACCACACACCCACTTGGGTGGGTGTGTGGTACCAGGGGACATTATTTCGCGCTTCACCGTTGGGGTTCCCCCTCACCCATGGTTGCGTGTTTTCACTTGGTGGGGTCGTGGCTTCGGTTGGGGGATGCGGGTTCAGAAGAATACCTATGATAATAAATAATAAGTTAGTTAAAAAAAGAAAAACCAGGCAAAAGGAGCAGCCCCTGCTGCTCCTTTTGCATAGTCGGACATGTACATATATACTTACCTTAAAGATTACCACACCCACTTCAAGCGGGTGTGGGGTTCGTCCGGGGCTTGCGTCATGGTTTCAACTTGTTGCCATTCGCGGGATTCGTTTGGCGAGTGGGTCGTCGTTCTCCTGTGTTTGTTTGGTGGGGTCGCGGGTGTTGGGTCCAAATGACAAAATAAAATAATAAATAATACGTTAGTAAAAAAAAAAACAAGGAAAGCCACACAAAAGGAGCAGCGTATGCTGCTCCTCTTGCGTGGTTGTACTCACCTTAAAATTACCACACACCCGCCGAAGCGGGTGTGGGGTTCGTCCAGGGCTTGCGTCGGGGTTTTGAGTCGTTGCTGTTTGTGGGATTCGTTTGGCGGGTGGGTTGTCATTCTCTCATGTTCATTCGGCGGGTCGTGGGTGTTAGGTCCAGATGACAAAATAAAATAATAATAATATGTTAGTAAAAAAAAAAAACAAGAGAAGCCACGCAAAAGGAGCAGTGTACACTGCTTCCTCTTGCGCGGTTGTACTCACCTTAAAATTACCACACACCCACTTCGGCAGGTGTGTGGTACTCTCTTGGGTTTGGTCTGGCCGGTCGTCGTTGGTGTGTTTCATTTGGCACGTGTTGTTTTGGCGGGTCCCATCATCATTCCCAGGGGGGAGTTGGGCAGGTTTGTTCGGCAGGTTGTCATTTTGCTTGACCATCTAGAATAGTAAATATGTTAGTAAAAGAAAAAAAAGAAGAGCCATGCAAAAGGAGCAGTGTACACTGCTCCTTTTGCGTGGTTGTATTTACCTTAGAATTATCACACACCCGCCGAAGCGGGTGTGGTTCGTCTGGGGTCCCTGGGGCCCCACGTCATGCATTCTCGGTCCCGGGTTTCGTCTGGGGGGTGTTCCTTGGCGTGTTGCATTGTCATTTCCCGCAGAGGGGGTTCGTTTGGCAGGTGGTTCAGGCGATAGCCTAGAATAATAGAGAATTTATTAGTTAAAAATTAAAACAAACGCAAAAAGAGCAGCAAGGGCTGCCCTTTTTGCGTTGGTGAGGGGGGGGGGGGTGCACTAATTACTTATCTTGTATAGAACCACACACCCACTACTGCAGGTGTGTGGTTCATGGCTTCATTTGGCACATTGTCGCTCATGGGTCTTGTTTTGCGGGAGTTTGATCTCGGGGGGGGCTTGCTCCATGGGTCTTCATTTGTGGTGATACCTAGAATAAAACATTATCAGTTAAAAAATTAAAACCAGCGCAAAAAGAGCAGCATTTGCTGCTCTTTTTGCGCCGTTGGGGGTGCACAAGATTACTTACATTGTATAGTAGTCATGACTATAGACATGACTAGATGGTCTAGACATGACTATAGACATGACTAGACATGTCTAGACATGACTATGACATCTCTAGACATCTCTAGACATGTCTAATGATCTCCCCTGAGCAGATGCCTTTGTTCTAATTTAACACTAGTAGACATACATCCACAATAGCACCATTATTATTGGATTATTATTGGATCTAGACAACATTAGACACCTATTAGTACTGCACCAGAGTCTTGGGCTCAAAATGTGATTTAGACACAGTAGACATGCAGTAAGGATGATAGACACCTCTAAGGCTCCAGAAATATCTTATTAGACATGCTAAAATTAGACCTGTAACACTCTCCAGCCAGTGAACAAACCCTCCCAGGTGGCGCCTGTGGCAGGCTATTTTAAGACATGTCTATATAGTGAACTTAGAAAAAAATTCCCCAAAAATACCCCTTAGGCGTGTCTTAGACATGCCTATACTCAGAAAACCTCTTAGGTGGTTTGCAGATGCAAACTCAAACCACCTAAGAGGTACTATTTTGAGGGTGCATTAGGTGGTGATGTCAGGGTTCACCCCTCTTTCTGGTCAACTCCAGCTAACTCCAGTCTACTCCAGTCCCTGTCCACCCACTCCAGTCTGGTCCCACTTGTCCACTCCACCTAAGTCCAGTTTGGGTTCCAGTTTGGTTCTGGTTTGGTTCCAGCTTGGTTCCAGTTTGATCCTATCTTGATTTCATTTCCCTTTCATTTCCCATTGCTTCCGGTTCAACTCCCTGGTGTTCCTGTTCCAACCTCTGCCCACTTTCCCGTTCCGTTCCTGTCCCCCTCGTAACCATCTCTAGTTTAGTGATCACTCCCTGGTAGTATAGGGGATCATGTATAAGTAGTCCAGGAGCGAAGTCCAGAGACCTCAGCTTTGGTCCTCAGGATTTTGTTACAAGTCCAGGCTGGTCAGTCAAATTGGGACCTATTAGG
>MU129042.1:53911-94057 GCA_014904985.1 Hydnum rufescens UP504 | reverse complement strand
CCGCTGAGGAGGGTGCGTGGTCATAAGGTAACGTATCTGTCTCAATACATACAAATAGCGAACAAAGAGTATGTGCAAGCCTCTCTTTGCCTGCTGATGAATTTTGATACTACTAGCTTTATTATTCAGACCAAACCAAAACAAATGAACAGCGCCGCCATATGAGTGGCCCAGGACCACACCACTGCAGCGGGTGTGGTCCTATTTAAGGTGAGTCTCCTGATTGGCCAGGGCCCAGCGGAAATATGCAAAACACGCGAAACGAAAAGAACGAAGCAAATGAAACGACACCAACCCCCATGCCAAAACCAACGAAACCACGCACCCAACGAAACAATGCCAAGCGGAAAACGCGAGATGGTGCCATGCAAAACCACACCACCGCTGTGGCGGTGTGGGTTCTAGACATGTCTAGTCATGTCATAGTCATTCTAGACACATCTAGTATGTCTATAGTCATGACTAGACATGTCTAGTCATGTCTATAGTCATGTCTATAATGAGCGACGGTGCTCGGCGGAAGCGTAACGCACATGTAGAAGAGAAACATGAAGTATGTACATTATGTAATCAAGCCTATATCCATCTCAACACCCTCCTCAACCTGCATAGTGACCCTAGAGAGCATGCGGGGTGCCTTTGGATATACAATTGTCCTCCTTGAAATAGCTGTATGTGCCGAGAGTTTGGTTTCCGGGGTGAAGCAAAGGAAAATGGTGCGAGAGGTCGTAATGGGAGTCCAATCTGTGGGAAAGTGGGACTGATGATGGTTGTGGATTCGGATTTTGTGTTGGGTGGAATGTTAACAGCGGGACTCCGAGTGAGTACAAATGGGGAATGTGAAAGTGAATAAGATAGGCGGTCGAGCTTGAACCGGAGGGAGAGTCGGGCTTGGCTTTTTACTGGCACAAGTCCGAGGTCGTTGGGGTGACTTTTTACTGGTCCAAGCCAACGGGAGGTGGTGAAGATAGGATTCCGGGCTTTTTACTGGCCCAGAGTTCAGACCTTGGCTTTTTACTGGCGCAAGCGTCTAGGTGCGGTTTTTACTGCCACGCCACTTTTTACTGGCAGAAGGTTGGGGCTTTTTACTGGCCCAGGGTCAGGCCTTGGCTTTTTACTGGCACAAGCACCTAGGTGCGGTTTTACTGCCGCGCTGCTTTTTACTGGCAGACCTCGTGTCTTGAGTGAGGGTTTTAGGCAGTTTTTCCTGCCGCTGCGGTTTTTACTGCCGCCTCCTACAATGCCACATGGGCCCATAACCTAATGAGCGACGGTGCTTGGCGGAAGCGTAACACACATGTAGAAGAGAAACACGAAGTATGTACATTATGTAATCAAGCCTATATCCGTCTCAACAGTCTAGACATGTCTAGTCATGTCTACAGTCATGTCTAGACACATCTAGTCATGTCTAGTCATGTCTACAGTCATGTCTAGACACATCTAGTCATGTCTAGACACATCTAGACATGTCTAGACACATCTAGACATGTCTAGACATGTCTAGACATGTCTAGACATGTCTAGACATGTCTAGACATGTCTAGACATGTCTAGACATGTCTAGACATGTCTAGACATGTCTAGACAAGGAAAGGGTGCATTAGGTAATATCCCATAATAACTTTGGATATCCAGTTACATAATAAAGTGTTTCTTATTTAAAAAAAGCCTAAATGCGGAAATTGGATGAAGTACATCCAAATAATATTTAGCCATCCAGCCCAATGGAGGCCCAGGACCAGGGGGAGGTACCTGGGGTGGGTGGAGGGACCCCTAAGGACCCTGGCTGAGTGAAGAAACCAGGCCCAGAGCAAGTGGCTAGTGCCTGGAGAGATGGGGCAGTAAAATGAATACCGGAAATTGCGAAACTTGCCGGATCTGAACTGCTGGGCGGTTCGTTCTGAAATTTGGCACATGATTAGGGACTATTAGGGTGAAGAATATATTAAAATTTCAGCCAATTCTGATCAGTAGGTATTAAGATATGAGGAAAACAAGTTTGGACACTGAAAATTAATTTCCTCCCCTTACAGAATACCTGGGAACTTGAAAATTTGCACAGAGTATGATAATATAATGTACTAATTATGTGCCAAACATTATCCCAATACACCCACTTTAAGGTAGGGAACTGGACAATGGATACCAGAGGCAGTGAAAATTGCCAAAAAATACCCAATGAGCAGACTATTCTGAAACTTGGCATGTGATTAGACACTGCTCAGGTGAAGAACATATTCAATTTTCAGCCAAATCCATGCAGTAGGTACAGAGATATGAGGCAAATAGGTTTCAACCTTGAAAATTGATTTACTCCCCCTACAGACGAGATATGGACTTGAAATTTTACATGGAGTATGACCATGTAATCAGATAAATATGTGCCAAGAATCAGCTTATTTTGTTTACTTCTAGGCATTGAACTCCCTTTTCAGGCAAAAAGGGAATAAAAGCCTACCATAAATGTAGAACACTCCACATTAGGACCAAACTAAGTGGAATAGGCTTAGAATATTATAACACTGACTATATCCAAAAATGAAATACATTGGATGTGTGGAAGTGGTTGAAATTCAGGGGGAGGGGGAGGAAGATCACAAGTCAATTATATAAGATGTAGAGCAGAGGTTGCTCTAATATAATTCCAATAGTTTAATACATATATGGGGAGTATACATACCAAATATCAGCCTTATTGGACTCCATCTAGGCACTATTCCACAGCACTCCCCCCCTAAATAATAATTTCCTCCCCAGAGCCTTCCATCCATGCAATGGCCCTGAAAATTCACCCTTAGGTCAGCCAAATACATTCATAACATTCCCCAAAATTTCAGATTCATGACTCCAGTGTGAGAGTTTCCATAATATTTTCAAGTTTCACTGACATACCCCCTCCAATTGGGGCACTTCCAGAGCTCCAATCACTCCCATTTTTTGTAGGCCACACACAGCCACCATTTGAGGCTCAGGCCCAAAATTTCAGCCCATTCTAAGCACATTTGACATTGGTCACATGATCAAGATCCCCCCTCCCCCTGCTTCACTCAGTGATCCAATCTGTATGAAAACTGTTGCCATCTGTAGTAGTAGTATGTAACAGTGTATGATTCAAATTTCAGAACATTCCATGCAATATTGATTGAGTTATTCAAGAAATATTCTAGATCTATTCAATTTGGGGGTTAGAGGTACAGTATGTAGTGAAATTTCACTACATACTGTACCTCTAACCCCCAAATTGAATAGATCTAGAATATTTCTTGAATAACTCAATCAATATTGCATGGAATGTTCTGAAATTTGAATCATACACTGTTACATACTACTACTACAGATGGCAACAGTTTTCATACAGATTGGATCACTGAGTGAAGCAGGGGGAGGGGGGGATCTTGATCATGTGACCAATGTCAAATGTGCTTAGAATGGGCTGAAATTTTGGGCCTGAGCCTCAAATGGTGGCTGTGTGTGGCCTACAAAAAATGGGAGTGATTGGAGCTCTGGAAGTGCCCCAATTGGAGGGGGTATGTCAGTGAAACTTGAAAATATTATGGAAACTCTCACACTGGAGTCATGAATCTGAAATTTTGGGGAATGTTATGAATGTATTTGGCTGACCTAAGGGTGAATTTTCAGGGCCATTGCATGGATGGAAGGCTCTGGGAGGAAATTATTATTTAGGGGGGAGTGCTGTGGAATAGTGCCTAGATGGAGTCCAATAAGGCTGATATTTGGTATGTATACTCCCCATATATGTATTAAACTATTGGAATTATATTAGAGCAACCTCTGCTCTACATCTTATATAATTGACTTGTGATCTTCCTCCCCCTCCCCCTGAATTTCAACCACTTCCACACATCCAATGTATTTCATTTTTGGATATAGTCAGTGTTATAATATTCTAAGCCTATTCCACTTAGTTTGGTCCTAATGTGGAGTGTTCTACATTTATGGTAGGCTTTTATTCCCTTTTTGCCTGAAAAGGGAGTTCAATG
This sequence comes from Hydnum rufescens UP504, assembly GCA_014904985.1. Taxonomy (NCBI): domain Eukaryota; kingdom Fungi; phylum Basidiomycota; class Agaricomycetes; order Cantharellales; family Hydnaceae; genus Hydnum; species Hydnum rufescens. The sequence goes on along the minus strand of MU129042.1, from coordinate 90,053 downwards.
CCTAGAAGTAAACAAAATAAGCTGATTCTTGGCACATATTTATCTGATTACATGGTCATACTCCATGTAAAATTTCAAGTCCATATCTCGTCTGTAGGGGGAGTAAATCAATTTTCAAGGTTGAAACCTATTTGCCTCATATCTCTGTACCTACTGCATGGATTTGGCTGAAAATTGAATATGTTCTTCACCTGAGCAGTGTCTAATCACATGCCAAGTTTCAGAATAGTCTGCTCATTGGGTATTTTTTGGCAATTTTCACTGCCTCTGGTATCCATTGTCCAGTTCCCTACCTTAAAGTGGGTGTATTGGGATAATGTTTGGCACATAATTAGTACATTATATTATCATACTCTGTGCAAATTTTCAAGTTCCCAGGTATTCTGTAAGGGGAGGAAATTAATTTTCAGTGTCCAAACTTGTTTTCCTCATATCTCAATACCTACTGATCGGAATTGGCTGAAATTTTAATATATTCTTCACCCTAATAGTCCCTAATCATGTGCCAAATTTCAGAACGAACCGTTCAGCGGTTCAGATCCGGCAAGTTCCGCAATTTCCGGTATTCATTTTACTGCCCCCATCTCTCCAGGCACTAGCCACTTGCTCTGGGCCTGGTTTCTTCACTCAGCCAGGGTCCTTAGGGGTCCCTCCACCCACCCAGGTACCTCCCCCTGGTCCTGGGCCTCCATTGGGCTGGATGGCTAAATATTATTTGGATGTACTTCATCCAATTTCCGCATTTAGGCTTTTTTTAAATAAGAAACACTTTATTATGTAACTGGATATCCAAAGTTATTATGGGATATTACCTAATGCACCCTTTCCTTGTCTAGACATGACTAGACATGTCTAGACATGACTAGATGTGTCTAGACATGTCTAGATGTGTCTAGACATGTCTAGATGTGTCTAGACATGACTAGACATGTCTAGATGTGTCTAGACATGACTAGATGTGTCTAGACATGACTGTAGACATGACTAGACATGTCTAGACATGACTATAGACATGACTAGATGTGTCTAGACATGTCTAATGATCTCCCCCTGAGCAGATGCCTTTGTTCTAATTTAGACACTAGTAGACATGCATCCACAATAGCACCATTATTATTGGATTATTATTGGATCTAGACAACATTAGACACCTATTAGTACTGCCACCAGAGGTCTTGGGCTCAAAATGTTGATTTAGACACCAGTAGACATGCAGTAAGGATGATAGACACCTCTAAGGCTCCAGAAAATATCTTATTAGACATGCCTAAATTAGACCTGTAACACTCTCCAGCCAGTGAACAAACCCTCCTGGGCGGCACCTGCGGTGGGCTATTTTAGACATGTCTATATAGTGAACTTAGAAAAAAATTCCCCAAAAATACCCCTTAGGTGTGTCTTAGACATGCCTATACTCAGAACACCTCTTAGGTGGTTTGCAGATGCAAACTCAAACCACCTAAGAGGTACTATTTTGAGGGTGCATTAGGTGGACATCACCCCCCTCTTAGGGCTGATCATCCCGATTGGCCAGAAGAGCAGGGTTCAGTGGGCCGACCAGTCCAGGAGGTCTGTGAGGGTTCTGTTAGGAGTGGACATGTCCAGAACCCAATGGAGGAGAATTCAATGGTGCTGATCCATCATGGAGCTTCCAGATGAGCATGGTGGAACTCCATAATGACTTCTGGGGCATTACCTAGATTGGTCTCTGGAAGCCATTGGTTCTCTGAGGGTGGGTAACCTTTCCATTTCACCAAGTACTGGAGTTGGCCTCGGAAGTAGTGGGAGTTTTCAATCCATTCTACCTCATACTCCTCCTCACCACCATGGAGAATAGGAGGGGGTGGAGGATGTGCAACATGATCCATAATTGGGTCAGGTCAGAAAGGGCAGAGCTTGGAGACATGGAACACCAGGTGGACTCACATGGAGGAGGGGAGTTTGAGCTGGATAGTGGAGCGGGAGATCACCTTGTCTACCTTGTATGGGCCTAACCACTTGTCTGAGAGTTTCTGGGCTGGGTGGTCAATGGAGATGCTGTGAGCATCCAGCCATACTGAGTCTCCAACTGCATACTCTGGAGCTTCTGTCTGGTGAGCATCATAGTGATGAGCCATGTCCTTGGCTGCTTGGTGGAGGGCTGACTGGGCTTCCTTGGAGGTTCTCTGCATCTGTGTGACAAAGTCTGTGGCTGCCTCAATGACTCCAGGATGGACTGGTTCAGTACCCAGGCAAGGGTCTTGGCCAGAGTCAAGGTGGAATGGGGTTTCCCAGGTGGAGGAGTGAATCCAGTTATTGTATGTGAACTCTGCCATAGGGAGCCAGTCTGCCCAATCATTTTGTCTGTGGTTGACAAAGATCTGGAGGTACTGCTTGATCTCCTGGTTGACTTACTCTGTCTGCCTGTCTGTCTGAGGGTGGAATGCTGTGGAGAAGTTGGTCTTAACTCCAAGGGGTGAATTGAGTTCCTTCATGAACTTGGAGGTGAATGTGGTGCCCTGATCACTGATGATGGTCTCTGGAAGGCCATGGTGCCTCCAGACATTGTCTTGGAAAAGATGGGCAACTCTAGTGGAGTCCACAGTGGTCGTCATGGGCATCACATGAATCCATTTGGAGAGTCAGTCGACAACAATCATCACACTGTCAAATCCATGTGACTCCGGGAGCTCCGTGATCATGTCCACTGATATGACTTGCCATCAGCAGTCTGGGACTGGGTTAGGGTGGAGGGTTCTGGATGGTTTGGATGGGAAGGTTTTTGTCTGATTGCAGGTGTTGCAGGTGGAAACATAGGTTGTGACATACTGTGACATTCCTGGCCACCAGTAGTGGTGAGACACAAGTTTGTATGTTTTCCATCATCTGGGGTGGCCTGTGGTCAGAGTGTTGTGGTGTTCATGGACTAGGTCATGATGGAGTTTGGAGTCCAGTGGAACATAGACGCATCTGCAGAAAAGAACCAGAGACCCTTGGAGTTCCCAATCATTCAGGTGAGTCTTCAGTCCATCTCCATTTAACTCCTTGATGATCTGGACTACTTTGTCATCAATCTCTGTGGCCCTTTTGATCCAAGCCATCAAGGTCTGACTAGGTCCTTCCACTGCCATGACCTCTGTGGTGTCTAGGGCATGGGACTGGAAGGCAGCAGGATTCAGTAGGACCACATCAGAGTTGTCAGAGTCTCCTTGTGGATGGTCTGCATGTCATGAGAGAGCATCAGGCTTTCTGGACTGTGATCCAGAGCAGTGTTGGAGGGTGAAGTTGAACTGGGAGAGGAAGATATTCCAGCGGGCTTGTCTTTGATTCAACTTCTGCACTGTCCAGAAGTACTGGAGGTTCTGGTGGTCTGTCAAGATCTCAGTTGAATGTGGGGAGCCCTCCAAGTAGTGTCTCCATGCCTCCAGAGCTCTGATGATAGCCATAAGCTCCTTGTCATAGATGTCATAGTTCCTCTCAGCCTCTGACAGGCTCTTTGACAGGAAGCCTACTGGGTGCCACTTTCCATCCTCCTGAAGTTGTGAGAGTACTGCCCCAGTCACATACCCAGAGGCATCAGCTTCCACTTGGAAACATCCAGATTCCAATGGAAAGACCAGGATTGGTGCAGAGGTGATGAGGGTTTTCAGTTTGATGAAGGCATTACATTCAGCATCAGTCCACTGGAAGGGAGTGTCTTTCCAGGTGAGGTCATTCAAAGGCCTGGGAACTTTAGCAAAGTCCTGAATGAACCAGTGGTAGAAGTTGATGAACCCCAGGAATGATTGTGTCTCCTTCAAGTTTTTGGGCTCCAGCCACTCCATCACACCTGCTACTTTGATAGGGTCCATCTCCACATGATCCAGGGTGAACACCATCCCCAGATACTCAATCTGGTCCTGGAAGAACTCACACTTCTCTGGCTTCAGGAAGAGTTTGTTCTCCCAGAGTGTCTGTAAGATCCCACAGACTCCACAGGTGTTAAGGGTTGTACTCGAGGCAAAAGATACGATGATGTAATCGAGACGAATACAAGGAAATGCCCTTAAGGCGATTGACGAGGGAGTCGCAAAGTGGGGATTACATAAGTCACAAAAGACAAGTACATACGAGGAAGACCGGCTTCTTGAGACTTAATAGGCGAAGGTTTTTAAGATGAGAGTCGCGAGTGATAACTGAGATCGCGAGAGTGGAATTCAATCGGTTGACAATATATTCTTGATCTTCTAAAGAGCGAGTGTACATCAAGTAACTACTTATACTATTAGAGATCAAAAGGGTTTTATGGATAAAGGGGTGTTGAATAAAGGAAGGATGTATATAATAGGAATTGCTGAAAGAGGAAGGCACAATGGCGTCAAGGGTGAAGGTCATGTGATGGCGTGATTGGCTTGGTTATTCGTATGTAAGCGAGGTTACGAGTATGACTCGTAACAGTACCCCCCCCTTTGAGCGTGAAGCCCTCGAAGCACATAACTCGAGTTTTATGAGGTGGGTGTTTTTTTGGTGGTTTTGGCGGTTGCCGTGGTGGTTACTATAAAGGGCGGGTTTGTCACATTCGCTTCTGATTCCATACCATCATCATCGATATGGCTGACGAAGCTATTCTCTCTTTGATTAAGATGAAGGCGGCAATGGAAATCCTCCAGAATGAGGAGGCGGTTGTGGCCACGAAGGTTGAGTTGGTGAAGTGGGAGGTAAGTGATGAAACTTTTTCTGTTTTCTGTGAGTTGCATTGATTTTTTGTAAAGCGGCAGGTGCATCTGCAAGGTCAGATGCCCGAGGTGTCGCCTCTCATGCCGGAGATGGGTTTGGCCCTTGCATCTTGGCGTCTGCGTGTTGAGTGTATCAAGAATGACGTGGGCGTTCATCGTGCCCAGGAAGAGGCGGCGGTGCACACTTTAGAGGAGGTGCATCGTCTCGATGCTGAGGCGCGGCGCGAGGCTGAGGATGCTGCTCGGCGTGCAGCTGTGGTGAAGGTGCCGAGGGGTGCGTCAAAAGATGCGCCTATCGTGTTGGGTGAGGATGAGGGATCATTGATGGTGAGTGCGATTTTTGAAGTCACGATGTCACTGACTTGGTGTTTTTTTAGTGCGATTGGTGCTCATCTGTGCACGCTCGATGGGTGGCCAGTGGTAAGAAGGGGGAGGAACCTTTGTGCGTGTCCGGTCCTCGTTTTCGCTGCCAGGCGTGCGCGAAGCAGAACAAGAAGTGTTCCCTGGTGCCGGTGGGTCATTGGCACCTGAAGCGGGTTGCTGAGGGTGGGGAGGAGCCTTTGCAGGCTTCCAGGTGATGACGCGTTGCATTGCCTGAGTCGAAGGGTTTGCCTTCTCCTGCGGAGGGGGTTGAGGAGGAAGTGCCTGGGGGGGCGCCTGGGGCTGCGCCTGAGCTCTCTGCAGGCGACTTGCTTCTGCGGGTTGAGAGTCTCTTGAAGCACACCGAGGAGACGTGGGCCAATGACCCGACGCCCAAGTTGGCGCAATGCGTGGTGCTCGTGCGATGGGCCGCTGTGGAGGCGTCCGCGGCCATGGAGCTGGAGGAGGTGAGGGTGCGGGAGTTGGAGCGGGGGTTGGCTGTCGTGAAGTCACGGGCGAGTGTCACGCGCGGTGTGCGACAGCGATGGGGGGATGTCGCAGCTTATGCCAAGGTGGGGCAGGAGATCGCGAGGGAGCAGCATGAGTTGGGGAACGACAAGTAAAAAATTAAAATTTTCATTTGTTTTCTGACCATCTGAGGGGAGTAAACTGGAGTTTTAATGGGTAAGAAGAAAAGGAAAAGGAAAAGGAAAAGGAAAAGGGCGCAGAAAGGATGAGAGTAAGAAATAAGAGGAGGAAGTCAAGAAACATCGGGGCAATCGAGACGTGTGGGAGAGATATGGTGAGAGGAAGAGAGATAGAGAGATGTGGGGAGAGGAAGAGAGATAGAGAGATGTGGAGAGCGGAAGAGAGATAGAGGATGTGGAGAGAGGAAGAGAGGTATGGTCGCGAAAGTGTGGTGTTGCGATTGTCGTGATTTATACTGCCAGGTTGAGTACTTCTCGTCCTGGTTTTTCGGGGTGTGCGCGATGGAAGTCCATTACTGCTTCATGAGCATTGGCGAGTTCTGCTGCTGGGAGCCAGCTGAACTCATCGTTGGTGTGCTCATAGCTGGACCATCGTACGTGATATATTAAGCCGTTACCACGATGGCGGCGATTGGTCTTGCTGTCGACGATTTCTGTGATTTCGTATTCGAGTTCGCTGTCAATTTTGACAGGTGGGGGAGGTGGTTGGGTGCGATTGGGGAAGGGATCGGGGTGAGCAGGCTCAAGTAGTCACACATGGAAGATGTTGTGGATTTGATTCATGGTGCGAGGGAGGCCAAGGCGATATGCGTGTGTTGAAACTTTCTCGGTGACTGGGAAGGGACTGAGTTTCTTGTGGTCCAGTTTCTTTGATGGTCACTTTGTTTTAATGTTGCGCGTGTCAAGCCATACTTGATCGCCGATGTTGAGGGTGGGGAAAGGAGGTCGCAATCCAGCTACTTGCTGTTCGTTTTGTTGTCATGTGATTGCGAGTTGGTCACAAATGTACTTGTGTACGTCGCGAAGGTCGAGCGCAGCTTGGTTGGCCTCGGTCGAAGGCACTGCCTCGATATTGATCTCGAGGTTGGGGTGAAAGCCTTTGTTCGCAAAGAAGGGTGTTACGTTCATCGCGGAGTGCTCTGCGTTGTTGTATGCAAACTCTGCAAGGGGGAGAAGTAGTGCCCAGTCGTCTTGCAGGTAGTCGATGTAAATTCGTAAGTACTGCTCGAGGATTTGGTTCAGGTGCTCGGTTTGGCCATCGGTCTTGGGGTGATACGTGGTTGAGAGGTTGAGTTTGATGCCAAGTCTCTTTGCGAGTGATTTCCAGAAGTTGGAAATGAAAAGTGAGCCTTGATCTGAGATGATGTCGGTGGGTGTACCGTGTTTGGATATGACCCAATTGATGACTAGGTCAGCGAGTCCTTCTGCGGGAAGTGTTGCGACCGTGGGGATGAAGAGACCCATCTTTGTGAATCGGTTGACGATAACAAGGATGGAGTCGAATGAGGAGGAGGGTGGGAGTCCGGTGATGAAGTCCATCGTGATCGAGTTCCAGGGTCGATCAGCAATGGAGAGGAATTTGAGGGGGCCGTATGTGGCGTGGTGCAAGGATTTCGCATGAGTGCATATGACGCAAGATTGTACATATGCCTTGACCGTTTTCGTTAGTCCTGGCCAGTAGTATTTTTGCGTAATAAGGCGGATGGTTTTGTGAATGCCTGGGTGGCCCACAAGGAGGTGGTCATGCGAAGCGCGAAGGATGTCGAGGCGGAGGTCGCAATAGTCGGGACGTAGACGCGTCCTTTGTGTAGTAGCAATGTCGCATCCTCTGAGAGCGAGAAGAAGGTGGGGGCGGCTGTCGAGTCGCCTTTGGTGGTCTCGATGCGTTCACGCACTTGCATTGCGATGGTGTCATCGTGAGTGCCTTTGCGAATCAGTGCGAGAGTCATCTCGGAGTCAAGAGGGTGGTCATTGAGGGTCACTCTTAAGTATGCGCTAAGAGCTGTGTCCGAGTCGAGAGGTTTGGTGTCGCGAATGATTGTTTGAAGGTTTTTCAGGTTCACAGTTGCATATACCTCGTTTCGTTTGGGTGGATAAATGTTGGGGTGTCTTGTGAGGGCGTCTGGTTTTCCTCCCAGTTGTCCTGGTTGATAGATGATGATGTAGTCGAAGGAGGAGAGGTATTCTGACCATCGTGCCTGTCGACGAGTGAGGAGTTTTGTGGAGGTGAAGTACTCCAAGTTTTTGTGATCCGTGATGACAGACACCGTGTGCACGGCTTCTTCGAGATATGCTCGCCAGGCGCCAAAGGCGTCGAAGATCACGAGGAGTTCCTTGTCGTGGATGTCGTAGTTTAGTTCTGCACTTTGCATTGATCGTGAGCAGAATGTGATGGGTCGAACTTCATTGTTCTCGTTGATTTGTGACAAGATCGCGGCGATGGCGTAGTTGGACGCATCAGTTTCTACAATGATGTGTAATTCGGGGTCAAAGTGGTGGAGGACAGGGGCTGATACGAAGGCGTTTTTGATGCTTTCGAAAGCTTGTTGGGTCTCGTCGTTCCATGCGAAGGTTTCATCTTTTTTCGTGAGACGGATTAAGGGTGTGCGAGGTCTGAGTAGGTCATGATGAAGCGGCGGTAGAAGTTCGTGAAGCCTAAGAATGACTGGACTTCTTTTACCGAGGTGGGCGTGGGCCAACTTAGGATCGCGTCAAATTTCGTAGGGTCCATCTGGACGCCAGAGGGGGTGATGATGAAGCCGAGGTACTCGATAGTGTCTGTGTGGAAGGTGCACTTCGAGATCTTGGCATGAAGGTTTCTTTCGTGGAGTCATTGTAGTACATGGCGAATGTGTTCACGGTGTTCTTCTTGTGAATTGGAGAAAATGAGGATGTCATTGAGATATACAATGACGAACAGATCCACCATATCCTGGAACGAGTCGTTCATGAAATACTGGAACTGCACTGGGGAGTTGGCTGCTCCCATTGGCATTACAAGCCACTCATAGGCACCGTACTGTGTATGAAATGATGTGAGCCACTTGTGTCCTTCGGCAACTCTGATGTTGTAGTAGCCATCGCGAAGATTGATTTTCATGTAGATCGTGGTGCTGCGAAGGCGATCAAGGAGGTCATTGATGAGGGGGATGGGGTAGCGACTCTTTTTCATGATGCGATTGAGTGCTCAATAATCAACGCAAAGGCGAAGCCCACCACCTTTCTTTTTCATGAAGAGTATTGGTGCACCTGCGGGGGAGGTCGAAGGGCGTATGAATCCTTTTGCAAGGAATTCATCAATGAACTCGCATAGTGCTGTGAGTTCGCTTTCCGACATTGGGTATATGGGGCCTCACAGTACTTCACATCCTTCTTCGATATCGAATTGAAGGTCGTACTTGCGATGCGGCGGTAGATAGCTGGCCACTGTACCAGTGAAGACGTCATGGAATTCGTGGTATTCCAGGGGGAGTTGTTGTGTGAGGTCTTGGCGTTCTTTGATGGGGATTGATTCGGGTAACGCAGAGGTGGGGGAGTGTCGCGAACCACTGATGCTGTTCGTGCGTGGGTTGGATTGGTGATGACGCATGCGTAGAGTGTCGCACCATTGTCACTGGCTGCTTGAATGAAGTCTTCGGCTTCGTAGACTTCAATTGTGATGCTGTGAGCTGGAGGGCTCGTGGTTGTCGGTTCCGGGGTCGAGGCGGTCATTGCGATGACGTCGATGCTTAATGGCGTCGTTACAAGTTTTGGGTGGTGCGCCATGTGCTCGATCTGCATTTCGGCCCACGAGATTTGTGGATTGACTTGTCGCAACCAGGGGAGTCCCAGTATGATGGGAGTTGAGGAGTGGAGTTGCAATTCGACGAACTCAATATTTTGTTGCAACGAGTTCGTGAAGGTGACCGGGAGTGTGACTATACACTCGAGGTTGTTCGCGATTGATCTGTCGAATAATCGCAGGGGGTGTGGTGTTTCCAGACGATGACGATGCGGCACGGCACGTGAGTTCTGTACTCGCGATGCGTCAATGAAGTTTTCGGAGGCGCCGCAATTGACGAGTGCCGAGATGGGGCTGTCCGAGAGGAGGGGGATTGAGACCATCGCGATGAATGACGATGGGGAGAGGGAAGAGATGGTGGCTCTTAGATGAGCGGTTCCATGGGGGGATGATGATGAGATCTCAGTGATGCGAGGTTCCTCTGTTGTGCTGGGCCTCCTGAGAAGGTGAACGTAGCGCGAGCTACTGGGGTGCATGACATTGCTGTCATGGTTGTGCTGCTGGTACTGGTGGACGTCGCGGCAGGTGTCATCGTGGTTCGTGGTACGTTGCGACAACTGGGGCAACTATCTACTGCATGGTCGCTATTCCCACAGTATGTGCAGAGCTTTTCGCGTCTTCATCGTTCCTTTTCCTCTTCGGTGAGCGCGCCGTTAGACTTGTGAACTTTCGGGTTGCGCGGGGGGTTTGTCGAGGATGAAGGGGATGTCGAGGATGAGGGGTTCGCGGTGCGGGGTTGTGTGCCGCGATCTGAGGTCCTCATGGGTTTGAGTTCCTCTTGGCGTTCCCAATACTGGCCATCAAATCTTAGCGCGGCTTGGTACATGCCTTGAAGTTTCACGGGCTTGCCATCTCGCGAGATGTCATCTTGTAGACGGTTTGGTAAGCCTTGGTAGAACTGCGAGTGGAGTGCATTGTCATTCCACCTGGTGAGGCTCGCTACTTCCTTGAACTGGTTGATGTAGCGGAGGACGTGGTGGTTGTTGTTCATCTTGAGCGTGTGTAGTTTTCACTCTTGAGTCGTGACCTCGTCTGGGTCTCCGAAGTATGTGTGGAGCTCTTCCTTGAAGAGCATCCAGCTGGAGAGTGTAGGGGATTCTTCCGTCTCCATGATGAGGCGTTGGAACCATTGCCTTGCTGTATCCATGAGATACGATCCGGCCCAGATGATGCATGCGCTCTCTAGTGTGAATCGCGACGGTTGCGATTGGAACGCCATTTTGCAGTGCACAAGGAATCCGTATAGTTTAGAGGGGTCGTGCCCTGAGAACATCTCTGGCTCTTTGATTTTGGGTTCACGAAGTGCGTGTCCTGAGGGCGCGGGGGGTTGGGCGATTGTCGCTGTTTCGCAGTATCGCGGAGTGGTGGGGAGGTGTTCGAGTTTGGTTCCTTGATGGTCCCCATCTGGAGTTGGGGCCCTGAATGCAGAGCCCAGGCGCAGGGGGGTGGAGTGCGCATCCTCGAACATCACACATCGCGGAGTTGGTTGCGCGATGTTGCTAGGTGGTGCATACATGACTGAATTGCCTCGCAGTGTGTCGTCGAGGTTTTGAGGTGAAAACTCATTGTTTTCCTCGGGGTAGGTTTGGGGCTCGAAGTGGGGGCTTCGAGTGAGGGTGCGAGGTGCAAATTGTGAGTTGTGCGCTGCGGGCGAGACTACTTGTCTCGGTCGCGTATTCATGTCGAGGATGGGCGACCGCGAATTGCAGTGTGCGACTTCATTGCGCAGCTCTCGGTTTTCGTTTGCAAGTTCTTCGAGGCGAGCGTTCATCTGGGCATTGGTGCGCGCCATTTCCACTTGTATCTGCGTGCTGCATGCTAGGTCTGCCTGCATTTGTTGCAGCATGCGCAGGAGCATTGTCTCGGTGCTCGAAGTTGAGGTGGCGCTGGGAGGGTTTCCCATGTGCGGACCTTGCATCGAGTTGGGTGGTGTTTGTATCGTGGGATACGTCATCTGAGGGGTGATTGGCACCTCGAGGATGATTGGAGAGGAGAGGGTGGAAGTGGATTCGACGGTGGCTGTGTCGTCGCGATTGTCATCGGCGACTGGTTGTGGGTGTGGGTTTCGTCGAGTGGAGGGCATATTGAGTCTTTCAAGGAAGTCAGTTATTTAGATCGAGAATACTGTTAAGGGTTGTACTCGAGGCGAAAGATACGATGACGTAATCGAGACGAATACAAGGAAATGCCCTTAAGGTGATTGACGAGGGAGTCGTGAAGTGGGGATTACATAAGTCACGAAAGACGAGTACGTACGAGGAAGACCGGCTTCTTGAGACTTAATAGGCGAAGGTTTTTAAGATGAGAGTCACGAGCGATAACTGAGATCGCGAGAGTGGAATTCAATCGGTTGACAATATATTCTCGATCTTCTAAAGAGCGAGTGTACATCAAGTAACTACTTATACTATTAGAGATCAAAAGGGTTTTATGGATAAAGGGGTGTTGAATAAAGGAAGGATGTATATAATAGGAATTGCTGAAAGAGGAAGGCACAATGGCGTCAAGGGTGAAGGTCACATGATGGCGCGATTGGCTTGGTTATTCATACATAAGTGAGGTTACGAGTATGACTCGTAGCAACAGGCATACTCCTCTCACATCTTGGTGAAGCTCAAGATGTCATCCAGATATATGATACACACTCCATTGTCAATCCATTCTCAGAGGACATCATTGATCATGTTTTGGAAGGTGCCTGGAGAGTTGCAAAGTCTGAAGAACATGACCAAGGGTTCGAACAGTCCTCAGTTGGTCTGGAAAGCTGCCTTCCATTCTTCTCCATCTGCCATCCAGATATTCTGGAAGCCCCACCACACGTCCAGTTTCCCAAACACTTTGGCTCCCCAGAGTCAGTCAATGACATCAGAGATCAGAGGTAAGGGGTATGCATTCTTAACAGTGATGTCATTGAGTTTCTGGTAGTCCTGGACCAGCTGAAAACCTCCATCTTTTTTCTTCATGAAGAACACTGGGGCAGCCATAGGGGATTTGGAAGGGCGGATCTGACCAGAGGCCAGGTTTTCCTTCAGGAAGTCATTGAGTTCTTTTTGCTCAGCTGGGGAGAGTGGGAAGAGTTTGGCTGGGGGAGGTAGCTGGGCTCCCTTGTTAAACTTGATGTGGTGATCCCATGATTTCCAGCCAGGGAGCTGATCGAAGGAGTCCTTGGAAAACACATCTCAGAAGTCATGGAATTCCTCCAGGACAAGCTCCTCAAATGTCTTCACTGGCTCATTTGCTTTGGCTTTTGCAGCCTCTGCCAGTCTCTGAGAAGGGGTGCTCATTGCTCAGACAATCTCAGAGTGCTCAGTGTCACTGGGAAAGTAAGCTGCGAAGATGGCATCTCCTTTTTCCAGTGTCAGGGATTTGTCAATGTCATCAGCATCATCCTTCATAGGAGTGGGAGGTGTCTGGGGTTCTTTCAGTGTCTTCTGGGAGGTTCTCCCTTGTTGACACTCCATGTTCCACATCTTATGGATCACTATGCAACAGTCAGATGGGCACCAGGTCAGTGTGACTTCCCCAGTTGTCCAGTCAATCTCCAGGTTGTGATGGTGAAGCCATGTGTGCCCTATGATCAGCTTGGTTTTCCCCAGTCCGATCATGGAGAACACTACCTGCTCAGAGTGATCATTGATTCAGAGGATGACCTCGACCTCTTCATGGACTGACCCCATTTCATTTAGTGTTCCATCAACATTGTAGACCAGGATTGGGCATGCAAGGGGTTGTATGTCTAGGCCATTTCCCTTTGCAAAGGTTGGGTCCATGAACATTCCAGTTGCTCTGGAGTCCAGTAGGGCCTTTCCAGCACAGATTGCTCCAGTCCACAGTGATTGGATTTTCACCTTGACCTCTGTGGCTTGTCTGGGGTCTTCAGAAAGGAGGCAGATAGAAGGGGGAGGGTTATAGACAGGGTCAACCTCAGTTGATACGCTTTCAGATTCATCACTCTCATCATCGGAGAAGAACATGTCATTTCTGATTCCATATGTACAGTTTTTGAGAGGAGAGAATCTGTTGGTCAGGCAGGATGTATCCTTCACTGCTGACCATTGGGAAAATCCTGTGGAGGTGATCCCTGAGCTTCTGAGGTGTCCTTCAGAGCTGGGAACAGTTTCCGTAGCTCCTTGCAGATGATTCCCCCAATGTCCTCTGTGGCATGGATGACTTGTTGTGGCCTCCATGGATGGGGACAGTCATGAGAGATGTGCCCCAACTCTTGGCAGTTATAACATCATTGGGCCTCTTGTTTCCAAGTTGAGTCTACATCCATGGGAGTGAATGAAGTTGACAAGGAGGGTGTCGGTGCAGGCAGAGGTGTGGTTGGTCTGGGGGTGATGGGTGCTGCTGTCTGAGGCTTTTCTGCAGATGTTGGAGGGTTCCTCAGAGTATATGGAGTTGTGCCGGATGTGGCTTGTCAGAAGTGGAGGTACAGATTGTCCAGACAACATGCTGTGTCCTGCCATCCTCTGAGGGTTGCTGGCAGATCACTGAGGTGCATTTTTTCCAACAGTCTTTCATTGAGGCCCCACTGATATGCATCAATCAGCACTTCCTCTCCAAATCCGGTCCATCCTGCTAAGGCATCAAAGTGTGCAGTGTACTCCTCTGCAGACATCTTCCCTTGTTTCAGATTCTGGAGTTGGGATTGAGCAGTGAACTCCCAGTCCAGTTCTCCAAAAGTGCTTTCGAAGGCAACCAGGAACCCTTCAAAGGTCTCATGCAGATTGTGGGTTTCGGGGTCTAGGAAGGAGGTGGAGAGACTTTCTGCCCATGCTCCAGTAGTTCCATCCTTCATCCAGGAGAGTGTGTACAGGATTTTGTGCAACTCCATCGGATAGACTCTGGGTTGGAGAGCAATGTTCAGTCAGACAGAGCATAAGAAGCTCTCTGTCTTCTTCTGATCACCAGAGAATGGCTCAGGGTCAGCCCCCTTGGCCTCATGAGTAGACTTGGTGGGTGGAGGGTGCTGCTGGAGGGTTTGTTGGACTGCAGCAGATATGAAACCAGCCACATGCGTCCCTTGGTTCCACATGTCATCTAGTTCCTCACCGAGGGCAGCATTTTGTTGTTGGAGTTGAGTGAGGAGGTGTTGGAGGTGGTTGGCAGTAATGGCTACTGGAGCACTGTCAGACATTTCAGAATGAGGAGTAGGAGGGAAGTCAGTGATACTAAGCAATCTAGATGGTAGAGAGCTTTGGTCTTCTGTCAGGGCCATACTGTGACAAGGGCACCAAACAAATATAAACACAGATAATTCCAGCTAAGTCTGGTGTAAGTCCAGCTAAGTCCACAAGAATCCAGGCAAGAATGAGATAAGAAGGTTGGAGGGTTGGAGGAACAGTCCAGCAGCCCAGAAGGGACTAGGCAGAAATGAGCACAGCAGTCCTTAAGCTTGTGGAGTCAACTGGAAAATACTTGGAGCTGTAGTCCAGAGTAACAGCGGAAATCCTGAGATTACATAATACAGACAAGGAATACAAGAAGGCTAACTCAAGGTTATGGTGCGAGGCACGAGTGCCATGTACATAGGCTAGTGCAATGAAGGAACAGAAATTGCCAAGGTCGATTCATGCTGCCTCTGTTGGCTTGCAGGAATATCAGCAAACATTCCTTCACGCTTTTCTCTTTTCCATTCGGTTTTAAGTAGCACACACTCCTTGTTTCTTCACTATGACAGATGGAGCTGATCTTAGTCTTGGCAGCTCTTCAAAGGGCAAGGAGAAATCTTCCTGCTCTGGCCCTGTGGGGGTCAAATCTGGCACTGAGCAGCTCGTTCTGCTGAAGCCTAGCAACCCATCAAGGCCTCAGGGCTTGGCACCGCTGGTAGGAGAGGCACCCCCTAGGCTGCTGTTCACATCCTTGACAGATGCTCAGAAAGTTTCTGTGCTGGAGGGCACCATTTTGCAGGAGCGAGAGGAGCATTGGCAGGTTTTGGAGGTGACTAATGGGAAGGTACTGCTGCTGCAGCAGCAGCTGGAGGCTCTCTCTACTCATCATCCAGATTCTAGTGCAGCCTTGTGACCCTCTGTCCTTACAAGTGCCCTGGCCCAGTGGATGAGGCAGTCCTTGCATGCATCATTGCAGCAGCTCTTGCTTTGCCGTCGGTGGCTGGGGCTCCTGTTACTCCAAAGAAGGCCAAAGAGCCTGTTTATTCATCATTGAATTTTGTCAATCCTGAGGAGCTCGAGTGGAATGACATAATCCCTGCCATTGTTGATTGTACTATTGAGCATCAGCAGTTCTGCCCCCTTTCGGCATGCACAGTGGATGTCACCATGAGATACACCTTGGACAGCAGCACAATTCTGTCGATCAAGAAACTCTTGGGCCAGGATGACAAGGCTACGGAGGTCATGGATGCAGACAAACTCATGCTGAACGACCTCACGATGGACAAGGTGGAATGGGTGCAAGGCTATCACCGTTTTCTGCGGGTTATGGCCAAGTACTCAGATGAGGATACACTCGCATCCCTGACATTCCTTCGCGACTTCTTCAAAGGGCATCGTTACTATGACCTCGAGTTCCCAATTATTGCATGCTGTGATCTCACCTGTCAAAAGAAGTTCTTCAGCTCCCCAGTGGATTTTCGGTGCTACAATCTGGCTTATGCAGTGGATGTAGCAAAGGACCAGCAGATGAAGCACAACAATGCCAGGCTCATTCAGCATACGGTCCAGTCCCAGTTGTGCACCAGTTCATCCCCATCTTATGCTGGAAATTGCTTCAGTCCATTTGCGAGTGACCACTGTCGTAATGCCTTGCCACAGCACCACACACAGGCCGAGTTGGGCCAGGGTGTACCCTCAAGTGTCTATCATGGGGGGGCTTGGGGTTCCTTTCGATTGGACAGTGGCTGGAGCCCCTCTGGTCACTGTTTCTGCTGTGGGGCTGAGGAGCATAGGGCAGCTGCTTGTTCAGCAACCATGCGTGAAGGAGGTGGCAGTCTCCACTCTTCCTGGGCAGATCACCGTGTCACCTGTCGCAGTGATGGCTTACATTTCTGCTATGACTTCTCTGGAGGTCACCCATGCTACTGGGCAGCCTGTAATGACTTGCATGAGTGCTCTATCTGTGGTTCTAAATCCCATGGTAATGCAGCTCCCTCTTGTCAATGAGCTTCAGCGGGTGGTCACTCCTTTCAGTGCCAAAGCCTTTGGGCACCTCCTTTCACAGTACAATATCCTTGACAAATTCCCTAATATCATACAGAACCTTACTACTGGTTTCTCAGTTTTTAATTCCTCTCCCTCTATCTCTGATGTGTTCACACCTACCCATCGAAAGTCAGCTATCGAGCATGCCGATTTTGTAAATCAATACTTTGCCTCTGCTGGAGAGGTCGCATCTCAGGACCATATACTCATCACCAGATGCAGGACATATTTAAGGACAATGGGGGTTTCTTCCACTCTGCCCCTATTGGTGTTGTTCCCAAACCTCGCAAGCTGGGCCAGCTGGAGGATTCATGGCGCATGGTCATTGATTTGTTGGCATGCGATTCTCATGGCGTCTCTGTCAATGGTCTCATTGATGTGGATGATTTCCTTGCTTGTTGGGATGGTGCACAAGTCAAGGGTGATTATGTAAGTCTCACTTCTCATTCTCACTCTGTGGGTGTGCCACGCACTGGTGGTTGGTGTTTGGGCTGGTTTCTTTCCTGCGTCTAGGCCCTGGGGCCAGGTGGCCCTCAAGTACCTCTGTGCTGCACACACTAGGGTGTGTGTTTGGGCTTTTACCAAGGTTTTGCCAGCTGCATACAAGCCAAGAGGCTGTATTTGAGTCGTGGAGAGTTTTGTGGCTATTGTGCATGGGTAGCAGACCATGTTTAGTTATATTCTTAATTTTTTTTGGTGTTACATGCATTATTGCTTGGTCTGGGTGCTCATGGTTGTGATTGGCTACCTTTGTAGGTGGCCAGGTGTCCTCAGGGTACTCGTGCAGCTGGGGGTGATGTTGAAGCAGCCTATTGCTGTTGCCCCCTTGACCAAGAATCTAAGGCTTTCATGACCTGGATGGATTTTCAGGGCAGGTTCTGGTTGAACCATTGTGTTATGTTTGGCATTACTTTGGGCACTGGAATTTGTGGCCAAGTGCTTGATCCCATTCTGGCAATCCTCGAGGCTCAAGGCATTGGCCTGATTTTTAAGTGGGTTGACAACTTCGATTTTATGGTGGAGCCTCTATCAGCCAAGTCACTTCTTACCCACGATCCCTCCCTCCCTCTCCATACATATCAATTCCTTGTTCCTATCCCCATCATTTCCTCATCCCCCTCTCTGGATGTGAATCCTTGCACTCTCCCAGTCCAAATTATTGTTCCTGAGGGTTTCTCTGTGCCAGCTGGTTTTCAGATTGTTTCCTGGTCCTATGCCTACAATCTTGAGGATGTCCAGAGGGCAACCTCTCCCCTCCAGGTGCCCTGGGCACACACTAAGTGGATTGAGTTTGATTTCTGCACAGTGTACCTGGGTTTCCTCTGGGACTATTGGAACCACCGGGTATCCCTTCCCGACGATAAGCACCTAAAATATTATAAGAGGGTCATTGATTTCATCGCCCTTTCAGAGTCCACCACTCCCAGAATCACATTGGCTGTCACACAGAAGGTTCACGGCTCCTTGGTCCACATTTGCTATGTCCATCAAGATGGCCGATCCCATTTGCCTGCTCTACAGTGCTTTGTGGCCTCATATTCCTCATGGCATGCATGTCGGTACCCCCCAGTGGCTGTGATCACAGACCTTCAATGGTGGGCTTCACAGCTGCAGGCTCCTGGTACTTTCAGGGCCCTGGTTGATCATGGCCCTCCAGTGGACCTTGGAATTTCAGTTGATGCATCTATGGATTTTGGCATTGGTCTTCATGTTTACAATGGTTACAAGGCATGGCGCCTGTGGCCTGGGGTGATTGGCATCTCCAGCCAGGATATTGGATGGCTGGAGAGTTTAGCAATTGAGTTTGCTATTCGTTATCTGGAGGCTTGCAGCACATGTGACATGAATGTCCAGGTCTTGGCAGATAACCATGGCTCTATTGGGGCATACATTAAAGGGAAGGGGAGATGGTCCAATGCATCAATTCAGAGGTCTTTTCCCATTACCCAGCAGGGGAATTTTGAGGTGGTGCCAGTTTATGTCCAGTCAGTGGAGAATCCAGCAGATGCTGTTTCTAGAGGTCTTTTTGGTGGGTTATCATGCATTACCTCCAAATTTGTGGTCCCTGCAGAGCTCTGCGAGTTTATTTATGAAGTTTAAATCTGTTTTCACACTTAGACAACTCCTGTCCTGACTTCCATTCCATCGTCCTTGGAAATCCATATGTTTTCTCAAGCGTTGAAGCTTTCACAATTTTTCCATTGCCATTATTGCAGGGCCAAAAGTCCTCAGCCAGTGGGCTGCAGTTCTCTATCAATATTTATCGCCCTAACATCTTAGCTGTCCATCGGATTCTTTGTTGGACATCGCCAGCTGTGGCCTTGGCCTGCACTTGCCTCATTGACCGTTTCCCAGGTTTGGCCATACAGCTAGCTAGGGCACAGAAAGTGGCAGCTCATGCCTGGGAGGATTCAACAAAGTGCAGTTATGGCACCGGTCTCAGTCATTGGGCTGAATGGTGTGACATTAATGGCATTCCCGAGGATGAGTGGATGCTGATAGACAGTGTGCTCCTTGCAGGCTGGTCAGCCACTTTTCCGCATCATATTAGATATAATGAGCATTGCATTTATTATATCTAACTAGATGTTTACAGGAGGGGCCCCTGGGGGCCCCTGCAATACAATCTAGGGGCCCCTGCCAGATTATGCATTATTAATTAATTTATTATTATTATATTAGTATATACATCCATAGGCTCGCCCAGTGGGGCTCACCCTGTGCCCAAGAAGAGCAGCCAGAGGCTGCTCTTCTTGCGCAATTATAGCTAAAGAAAAAACACTTACCTGGAATTCACCCCAGTTGGGGCCTGGGTTCCAATTGGGTGATCCCTCAAGGGGGTGTCTCACGGTTTTCGTTCGTGCAGGCCTGCACGGTTTCGTTTTCGTTTGTGCAGTCGTGCGCGGTTTCGTTCCCGGTTTTCATTCACGGCATGTCGTTTGGCAGGTCCGTGGTCGGGGGTTCATGTCGGTTCTGGTCCAATATCTAGAGAAGTAATCAATGAATTAATTAAACATGAATGCAGCGCAAAAAGAGCAGCTTATGCTGCTCTTTTTGCGCCACAAGAATAAGGAATAAAAATTAAAATAAAATAAAAAAAACCTTGTAGTACCCGCTGCAGTGGTGTGGGGTACTGGGGCTGTGTACTCTCACTCATACGTATGAGGGTTCATATGGGTGCCTGTTGTTCGGGCATCAATAAGGGGGGGACGGGGGTTTTGCCTCACTACTGTACATGACAGAACTTTTTAAGTTAGTTAGAAATTAAAAACCACGCAAAAAGAGCAGCTTTCGCTGCTCTTTTTGCAGGGCTGTAGCTACTGAGGGGAGTGGGGACTCACCTTATATAGAACCACACACCCGCCGTGGCGGGTGTGTGATTCCGGGCCTTATTTGGCGCGTTGCCGTGGGCTGCATCCTCATTTGGCGCAGTGCCGTATGTCGTGTCGTTGGCACATTGGCGTGTCGTGTTGCTGTGTCGCATTACCATGTTGCATTGCTGTGTTGCATTACCATGTCGTGTTGCCGTGTATTGCGTTGCTGCGTTGCGTTGCCGTGTCGCGTTGCTCTCATTGTTTCGTGGGTTATCGTCATGCGTTGGATGGACCCCAATCTAGAATCAACTGTGTCAGTGAAAAAATTCCAAAGCAGTGCAAAAAGAGCAGCTTTCGCTGCTCTTTTTGTGCGGCTGTATAGATTGGGGGGGAGGCTCATCTTATATAGAACCACACCCCGCTGTAGCAGATGTGTGGTTCATGCGGCCGTTCGCTGCGCGCGTTGTCATTTGTCCTGGTTGCATTGGTCGTTGGTCGTTGGTTGCGTTTTTTTTGGTCGTGTTGTATGGAAAGGGGGGGTGGGTCGTTTGGCATATCCCCGGGCTCTCGTTTCGGCGGATTTTCACCTTCGGGACATAGAATAACAAATTACATTAGTTAAAAATTAAAACCCGCGCAAAAAGAGCAGCTGTCGCTGCTCTTTTTGCGTGGTTGAATATATTTGGGGGGGGGGGGGGACTCATCTTATGTAGAGAACCACACACCATAGCGGGTGTGTGGTTCGTGCGGCCACTCAGTCGGGGCGTTGTCATCTGTCGTTGTCATGCCCATTGCGCTGTCGTGGTTTTCATTCTCGTGTTGTTGTTGGCATGGTGCTGTTTGGACCCTCGTCATTTGGCGAGTTTTTGACTGGTGCCTAGGACCAGGTCACGATCTAAAGGCATGAAATGTGTGTTAGTAAACAAGTTCAAAGCAGCACAAAAAGAGCAGCGAAAGCTGCTCTTTTTGTGCTGTTGTAGCTACTACGATTAAAAAAAACACTCACCTTAGATGACCACACACCCGCAGCGGCAGGTGTGTGGTCGTCTGCTGCAATTCCTGGGCATTTGCCCTGCTTCCCTTTCTGGGCAGTTGTATTTGGGTTGTATTTGGGTTGTTAGTTGTGAAGAAAGAACGCGACTCAACACCGGCAATTCCCGGCACCCAAAAAGCGCCCAAGTCCTAGCGCTATAGAAGAAGGATTGGGAGCTCCGATGACTGTCAAATCAAACTCTGGTTCAGCCAGTGTGTAGATGGGAGACTGTATTTCTGTTTTTATTCAATGGGCTGGTTCGCTCTGATGGTTGATCACTCTCTAACAAGTTAGGTATGGTATTCAGTGGAGGATAAGATTGTGGTATGGACTAGCTATAGTCAATGATATATCGTGGGATGCTTGTGAAAGGCTTATACGTGTTGTATTGAACTGTTTACTGCTATTTGTGGGTACCTATTTGTGTCCTCCTGGTCAAAATGCGGATTCTAAAGAGGACTCTAGACTAGTTTAAGCTTGATTTAGTATGTCAATGTGTTTCTTTCTTCTTCTGACTAACTTTGTTTTTACTCACCTTTCCTTGGATGACCAGCAACTCTAACCTTAGGTCCTGCAACTATCCTTGGCTCAGTATTTCGCGTAGAGGGTTTCCAGTGACTTAGTCTTAACAACCTTGATATATGACTTAGCTCCAGATGGCTTTAGATCAGTACTCTCTTAAGATGCAAGCAGATTTGTAGACAGTAGTATATTCCAGTAGTGAGAAGATGATGGGGGGATACAGGAAAATCTACCAGCTTTTATACCTTTCTGAAGGTGGCTGTGTTTAAAGAATATGACTCACTCCTAGGTGAGTCATATGTGAGAACAATAGGGTTGTCAAGGAGGGTGAGTCATTCATAAAGTGGTTGCATGATAGGTGAGTCATTCATGAACAGAACAAAAGGGTTGCTAAGAAGGTGTTATCTTTCATAAAGTGGTTGCAAGGAGGGTGAGTCATTCATAAACAGAACAAAAGGGTAGTCAAGGGAGTGTTATCTTTCTTATCTGTGAGGTTCTAGAAGTTATTTGTGGCAATGGGAGATGAAATCAAAGGATATTTCCGAGTTCTTGGAGATTAATTTGTTTGTAGTCCAGTGGTTAAGATGTTTTTGTTGCTGGTTGATAATGGGGACAAGTGCATGGGATGGTATTTGATGCAGAAACAACAGTTTACATCCGTAATAGACGTTCTTAATATCATTCGATGCGGATTTTTAACAGCTTTCTGGGCGCGGTGGTTCCGAGCAGATCCGGTGTAAACTGACAGAGAAATTCGTTTTTTACTGATGGGTGTTGATTCTGATAGTAATATTGTTCTGTAGAGTTCAGTTTTGATCTGTTCTTCGCGTACTCAGTACCGTTGGATGCGAATTTTTTATATCTTTCCAGGCGCGGTTGTTCCGAGAGGATTAGATGCGAACTGACGGAGAAATTCGTTTTTTACTGAAAATCCCGGATTTTGACAGTAATATTGGTCTGGAGAGTGCATTTCTGGTCTGTTCAACTTGTGTTTGGTACCATTCGAAAGGTATGAATCGTGGATTTCCGAGAGTTATATGGGCGTACCTCTCCGATCAAAACTGACGGAGTTATAGAATGAATTCGATTTCTGTGCATAGCCGTAATTGATTTCGTAATAGGTCACATGATCATTCCAATGGCTGGGATCAATGGATATTCGCATTGTCTGATACTGGATGTTTTTATCTTCCACAGTGCCACAAATTAATAGCAAGTAACTAGACATGAAATAAATAATATATAATAATATTAGTCCAAAAATGTGAAGAAGACGACGATAGTAAGTCAGAGCTCAGTAAGGCACGAGATGCCTAATTGCAAAGTGGATTGGGCGACTTCTATGGTTCAGAATTAGCCCAAATTTAAATATATTGGTGGTATAGATAAACCCTACATGAGTGATTGATTATCTTGGACGATCCTTTCACTTTTTAATTTTTTGCGCCTTCAATTCCTTAAATAGGGAATTGAAGGTGCAAAAAATTTTTAAAAAATGGAAGGATCGTCTGGAATAATCAATCGCTCATGTAGGGTTTATCTATACCACCAATATATTTAAATTTGGGCCAATTCTGAACCATGGAAGTCGCCCAATCCACTTAACAATTAGGCATGCCTTATTGAGCTCTGACTTATTTTCATCATATTCTTCACATTTTTGGATAAATATTTATTATATAGTATTCAGTCCATGTCTAGATATTTGTTACTAACATGTATTCTGCTTGTAGCAACTTGGGCGCTTTTGATTACCGGCAATTGCCAGTGTTGAATTGCACAACTATGCAGCCACACCCAGCAACGCCAGAAAGGCGACCACACGACCACACACCCGCTGCGGTGGGTGTGTGGTACTATTTAAGGTGAGTTCCCCCCCTGCCCCAATAGATACTGTGGTGCAAAAGAGCAGCGAAAGCTGCTCTTTTGCGCTGCATTGAATTTCTTTACTAACATCCTTCATTATTATTCTAGGTCCTGACCTAGTCCCTGGTGCCAAATGACAACACCCAACCAGCCAGGGCCCCCCATGGCAACATGCCAAACGAAGGCACACCAAACCCGGAGACACCAAACGAAGGCATGAGAGGTGGCAATGCGAACCACACACCCGCCGCAGCAGGTGTGTGGTTCTATGTAAGGTAAGTCCGCTTGTACACCTCCAATGGCACGAAAGAGCAGCAGATGCTGCTCTTTTGCGCTGATTTTAATTCTTAACTAATACATTATTTATTATTGTAGGTTATTGACCAGAAGCAGCAAAATAATGACGCACCGAACGAACCACCCCCCCACAAATGATGATGCGACCCGCCAACGACGGCAGGCCAGACAAAACCCCAGACGGAACCACACACTTGCCAAAGCAGGTGTGTGGTAATTTTAAGGTAAGCATCTGTACAACCACGCAAAAGGAGCAGCATATGCTGCTCCTTTTGTGTGGCTTTTCTTTCTTTTTTGATTTTTTTTCACTAATGTATTGCTTATTAGTCTAGATCATCATCTGAGGTCACAATGAAACCCCCCGCCTAACGAAACGTATGAACGCAACCCGCCAAAACCCCAACGAAATGACAGCTGCCCACGATCGGCCCACCAGACAAAACCCACAACGCGAGACCAGAAAATGTGGATGGAACCACACACCCGCTTCGGCAGGTGTGTGGTAATTTAAAGGTAAGTACAACGACACAAAAGGAGCAGTGTATGCTGCTCCTTTTGCGTGGCTTTTCTTTTTTTTTTTGGTTTACTAACATCGTATTTATTATTCTAGGTTGTCACAACACCCAATCAAGACCCACAACCCTGCCGAACGAAACCCGCGAGAAGGGAAACCTGTGAACCCCATAAATGATGACCAGCCACCGTACCAAGTACAAACTGCATGACCGCGGTACAAAACAAGCAAACCTGCCGAACGAACGAATGCCCGCCTGACCAAAACCCAACATACAAATGCCCACCCAATGCCCACCCACCAAACGAGCACGGGCCAAATGGCCACCCGCCAAACAAAACCGCCCACACCACACACCCGCCAAAGTGGGAGTGTGGTAATATATAAGGTAAGTAGTGCATGCAACTGCGCAAAAAGAGCAGCAAATGCTGCTCTTTTTGCACTGGTTATAGATTTTCACTGACATCTTATCAATTTTTTCTAGGACATCACCTGAACCAGAAACCACCGGATGAACACACGCCAAATGAGCCCCCCCTCCCAAATGACAATCTGCCGAACGAACCCCCGCCCAATGAAAACCCGCCGAACAAAGACACGCCAACCACACACCCGCTGCGGTGGGTGTGTGGTGATATATAAGGCAAATAGATCTAGTGTATGCAACAGCGCAAAAAGAGCAGCATTTGCTGCTCTTTTTGCACTGGTTATAAATTTTAACTAACATTCTATCGATTTTTCTAGGACATCGCCTGAACAAGCCCCCCCCTCCTCCCAAATGGCAATCCACCAAACGAACAACCGCCAAACAAAGACCCACCCAATCAAAACCCACCAAATGAAGGACCCACACGAACCACACACCCGCTGCGGTGGGTGTGTGGTCCTATTTAAGGTAAGTCACCCACAGTAGATACAGCCACGCAAAAGAGCAGCTTAAGCTGCTCTTTTTGTGCTGGTTCAAATTTCTAACTAACTTGTATCTTATTATTTTAGGCCACAATCTGATGAACCAACACCTGCATGAGCCCAGCCGAAACCCCCTACATGGAAACCTGCTGAATGAACACCTGTCTTACCAAAACCCATGACTAAAGACCTGCCAAGCAAAGCCCTGAACGAAAACACACGATTGAGGTGAGGCTGAGGGTAGATAGATGTGTATAATACTTGTATAATAATAATATGTATGAGAATCAACAATAATAAGTAAATAATCATAGTTGCCAATAAGCCCATATGGCCTGTTGACCTGCTTGGGGGCAGCTGTCTAAGTCTTGATTCTCTAAGTCTCAATTTTGGTGAATTTTTTTAAGTTCAGAGCCAGAGGCCCCTGGGGCCCCTTGTCTAAGGGTCCGAAATCACCCCTGGAGGCCCCAGGGCCCCCACCTAAAAACATCTAGTTAGACTATTTAAACGCAAGGCTCATTGTATCTAACTAGATGTATATTTGTGGCTGACCAGGTTGGCTCCTTGCTTGTTTTGCTGCTGATGCCACAGGTTCCATTGGCATATCAGGTTTTGACAATTGGTTCAGCAGTCTGTGGGCATGGCACATATATCATAACATGCAGTGGAATGGTGGTGATGAATACATCCAATTGATTTTGAGTGGTGTAAGGAAGCTCGCACCTAGCTCCTCCACCCGTGATCCTAGCCCTCCTGTCCAGTGTAAGCAGGATGGTTATAAACCAATCCAACTACTGTCCACGATGTTGAGCCGGGGAGGAATGAAGGGATCACAGATCTAATCCGGATGTTCAGGTCCAAGTGGGGGAAGGTCTTTTGAACAGGGGAAATTGCAGTGAGCCAACAAAGCCCAAGCAATTAAGTGAGAATGTGTCTTTCAGTCAAATTACCACACCCTAAGAATCTCTTCTTGAGACCTTAGTCAAAGTGTAGTTAGAATTCGCTTTTTGTAGTGAGAAATCACCCAGGGACCAGCAGCTGTTCAAGGAGCTTCAAACTGGAGGGAGGGGGAGAACTAATGAATTTGTGTGCTAGCTGCACCTAATATACAATCCAGACTTCAACTCAATGAAAAGTGAAAAAGTCGGACTTAAGGGACACACAGAGAAAAAGAAATCAAGTTAAAATCTTCAAAACTGATGGAGATATTCCAATTTCAAGATAAAAGGGGAGATTGACACATTACATGCTATTCCTCCTTCAAACCTGGACAAGTTCCCTTAAGGAAAAGTGGAATAGGTCGCCCTGAGGGTCTTCTCCATCGGACATAAGAGGGCCGGAAGTAATTCGCTATTTTGAATGGTGGAGCAAAGGGGAGTCATGGGGAGGGAGTTGTCTTGTGAAAAATGGAGTTCGCGTCCGCTCGTTTTTCCCTTGGTACCGTTCGATGCGCATTTTCAACAGCTTTCAGGGCGTGGTACTCGCGAACGAATCCGATAAGAATTGGCTTCGAAAAGCAAGAAATACTCCTTCAGAGTATGAATCATGGCAAGATATTGTTACAGGGACCGCATTTTTGATCCGTTCGTTTCGTGTTTGGTACCGTTCGATAGGTACAATTCGTATCTTTCTGGGCGCGGTCGTTTCGAGTCGATCTGATCACAAATGACGGAGAAATTCGAAAAATACTCCTTTAGAGTAGTGCAGCCCCTATCTGGATCATGTGACGAATCCACGAGTCCAGAATTGGAACTAGGCGTGGTCCGCGTCATTACATAATCATAATCTGTCGCCCTTAAGGCAGTAGGATGACCTGGAAGAGCAGGCAAGTCACCCAGTCTTGAAGAAAGATGGCAAGTTGAATTGCCTTGTCCAAAGAAAATGGATTTGAAGTAGGGCATAAACTGCCCCTTTTTGATGAGGACTGTTGAAGTCCAACAGATAGTCAATAAATTGACTGGCGGACATGGTAAAGGAATGAGGCGATATTATGGGTTGGAAAGGGTAGGAATCCAATTGATTTCATGAATAAATGAATGGCGATATAATTAAATGAGTGCGGTGACATATAATTGATTTGTTCGTAGGGAAAATGGGCCGAGGATGAGGATTCTATGGTGTAGGGATTTATCCCTCCAACACTGGTTGGCACATCTCAAGGCTATCTATGATGTCCTGGATTTTCTGAACTCGTATGATGCGGTATAGAAGAAGGATTGGGAGCTCCGATGACTGTCAAATCAAACTCTGGTTCAGCCAGTGTGTAGATGGGAGACTGTATTTCTGTTTTTATTCAATGGGCTGGTTCGCTCTGATGGTTGATCACTCTCTAACAAGTTAGGTATGGTATTCAGTGGAGGATAAGATTGTGGTGTGGACTAGCTATAGCCAATGATATATCGTGGGATGCTTGTGAAAGGCTTATACGCGTTGTGTTGAACTGTTTACTGCTATCTGTGGGTACCTGTTTGTGTCCTCCTGGTCAAAATGCAGATTCTAAAGAGGGTTCTGGACTAGTTTAAGCTTGATTCAGTGTGTCAATGTATTTCTTTCTTCTTCTGAC
This sequence comes from Hydnum rufescens UP504, assembly GCA_014904985.1. Taxonomy (NCBI): domain Eukaryota; kingdom Fungi; phylum Basidiomycota; class Agaricomycetes; order Cantharellales; family Hydnaceae; genus Hydnum; species Hydnum rufescens. The sequence goes on along the minus strand of MU129042.1, from coordinate 62,549 downwards.
TTGACTTTATTATTACTCACCTTTCCTTGGATGTCCAGCAACTCTAACCTTAGGTCCTGCAACTATCCTTGGCTCAGTATTTCGCGTAGAGGGCTTCCAGTGACTTAGTCTTAACAACCTTATATATGACTTAGCTCCAGATGGCTTTAGATCAGTACTCTCTTAAGATGCAAGCAGATTTGTAGACAGTAGTATATTCCAGTAGTGAGAAGATGATGGGGGGATACAGGAAAATCTACCAGCTTTTATACCTTTCTGAAGGTGGCTGTGTTTAAAGAATATGACTCACTCCTAGGTGAGTCATATGTGAGAACAATAGGGTTGTCAAGGAGGGTGAGTCATTCATAAAGTGGTTGCATGATAGGTGAGTCATTCATGAACAGAACAAAAGGGTTGCTAAGAAGGTGTTATCTTTCATAAAGTGGTTGCAAGGAGGGTGAGTCATTCATAAACAGAACAAAAGGGTAGTCAAGGGAGTGTTATCTTTCTTATCTGTGAGGTTCTAGAAGTTATTTGTGGCAATGGGAGATGAAATCAAAGGATATTTCCAAGTTCTTGGAGATTAATTTGTTTGTAGTCCAGTGGTTAAGATGTTTTTGTTGCTGGTTGATAATGGGGACAAGTGCATGGGATGGTATTTGATGCAGAAACAACAGTTTACATCCGTAATAGACGTTCTTGGTATCATTCAATGCGGATTTTTAACAGCTTTCTGGGAGCGGTGGTTCCGAGCAGATCCGGTGTAAACTGACAGAGAAATTCGTTTTTTACTGATGGGTGTTGATTCTGATAGTAATATTGTTCTGTAGAGTTCAGTTTTGATCTGTTCTTCGCGTACTCAGTACCGTTGGATGCGGATTTTTTATATCTTTCCAGGCGCGGTTGTTCCGAGAGGATTGGATGCGAACTGACGGATAAATTCGTTTTTTTACTAAAAATCCCGGATTTTGACAGTAATATTGGTCTGGAGAGTGCATTTCCGGTCCGTTCGACTTGTGTTTGGTACCATTCGAAAGGTATGAATCGTGGCCTTCCGAGAGTTATATGGGCGTATTTCTCCGATCAAAACTGACGGAGTTATAGAACGAATTCGATTTCTGCACGTAGCCATAATTGATTTCGTAATAGGCCACATGATCATTCCAATGGCTGGGATCAATGGATATTCACATTTTCTGATACTGGATGTTTTTATCTTCCACAGCGGCATGCTGGGCAGTGGTTTGCACAGCCTTCTGGGGGGTGGCTTGGCTCAGCGAGGTCACAGTCTCTTCAGCAAAGGCCATCGACCCAACTCGGAATGTTCTACAGAAAGCACTGATGAATTGGAGGAATGACAGTGGAGTCCAATCTGTCACCATTTGGCTTCCATGGACGAAGATGTCACACAGGGGTGCAGACCTCATCCTTACATACAAGGATGAGTTCTCTTGCCCATTTCATGCTTTGCAGCAGCATCTAAGCACAAACCAAGACCTTCCTGATGAGGCACCATTGTTTGCATTCTGCACAGCAGATGGGTGGGAGCTGGTGGTCAAGCACATTTTGATGCACAGGTTGCACAAAATCTGGTCAGCCAGGGGTCTTTTTCTCCCATCAGGGCATAGTTTCCACATCGGAGGTACCACACATCTCCTTAGTAGGGGTACTAGTCCCCAAGTGGTGCAGAAGCTTGGCTGATGGAGCTCAGATGCCTTCTATCTCTATTGGTGGAATACTCAGCTGATAATTCCTATTCATGTTCACAAGGCAGCAGCTGAGAGGATGAAGGTGGGGATGGGTGAGTATTTTGATGATGTCGCACCAGAGTCACAGAAGCATTGGCAGGAGATTCAGTCAGCTTGTAAGAAGTGCCAAGGTAGTAGGTGCTATAGGTGACCCTTAATTGTAAATAATTGATTCACCTCAGGCCCCCCATTTCGGCAACCTCCTTAGGTTGACTTCGTCCTGTGCAGATGTCAACCTAACAAGGTAGGACTGAATGTGTACCTTTGTGGAGCTACAGTCAGAATGTTCCATATAAATAAGTGTAGCACCACTGGGGGTCTGGGGGCGGAGCCCCCGGGAGCTCAGGGGTAGTGTTGCTACATTTTTGAATTAGACTATTAGTGGAGCTACAGTTGTGTGCCTCAGGGTAGTCATGTAGCTACATGGTTTCTACCTGATTTATTTAGTGTAGCTACATCTATGGGCGAGTATTGAATGAAGCAGTGTAGCTACACATAGCAGTATTTGCCTTCAAAAATGTGCAAGCACAAAGAATTTTTTCATTCAAGATTGATGTCAACATCATCCGTATCTGAGTCTACATCATCAAATCTCTTATCCTCCCCATCAATCAATCTTGAAAACTCACTGATGAGGAGGGCTGGCGGTTCCAGCTTAATAAGATCCTCCAGATCGGAGTCATTGACGTCATTGCCATCGAGATCACGTCCCGCCTCATGTTCCGCTGGGAAACTCGCCTCCGTACCCACCCAAGTCATTATCGTCGTATGTTTGCGCGAATCCGGCCAGTTGGGTGGATTACCAAGACATGGGATGTGTTTTGTAGCTCCGCGCCATCGTTCTATGAGATAGTTGTGTTCAGCCTTCCTCTGTTTAAGGTGGTATACGAGTACATCATCATGTTCTAGTAGTGGGGAAAAAAGAGCCTCATGATTGATGGCACCGTCGAACATAGCGTGACTTCACACACCAGCTTCCCGTAACGCATGGAGAATAGCCTCATTTTCCTCATGGGCCCATACTTGAAGTGCCTGCCTCTCTCGAGTGATTACCTTAAGTTCCTGCTGCGCACCTTTGAGTGTGTGCATGGCACTGGCTGCCACAAAGAATGCCTCGTCCGTTTGCCAACGCAGAGGAGTGCCAACAGAGCCATCGAGACCGTCAAGAGGTCCAAAATGTTGGTGGATCGGGTGGTCAGATTCTAAGTTAAACATCCCATCACTAGGCACAGGAATAGGCTTTTTCCAATGCACGGGAGCTTCGTCCCAGCTGCGGAGAACTCGTTCAACACGCTCATTGAATTTCCGGCGAAGTCAATATATCCGGGGTTTGAGCTTCTTGTCGGTTTGTGCGGTGCGTTGCACCTGGTGATCTTCCAGAAGGTATAAATGAACACGTCCTATTCGAGGGCACTAGACTTACCTAGGTGAAGATGAATATGGCCTATATTCTGCATGTACGAGTGTTTCCGGGCATGAAGGGCGTCCTGAAGCTGAGTCTGCGTCGCACGCAGCTGAATTAGTTGGGTGTACAATTTGGACTGCAGCATCATCTCCAATTGATTCTGGTCCAATGACTTGCTGAGCAGTTTGTCTTCTTTGGCAGAAAGTTGGTGCGCGATCATGCATTCCTGCTCCATCAATTCACTAAGTTCATCATTCTGAAGTCCGAGAGGAGTGCCGATGCATCCAGCACTAACGAGAACATCGATTTGTCGTCCGACCTTGGTAATATGGCCTCAAACGAGTTCAAGACTGTCTCGGAGATGGAGGAGACCTTCGATCTCTTTTTCCATCCCTTGCCTCCCACGGCCTGTGGAGCAATGTCGGCAGGGAACTTTAAAGAATAGAGAAGATTGACACACTTGGAATTTGGGCCTGGTAGTAGAGTTTCGCCTCGTTCCAGTCCCGTGCCAAGTTGTCCAACTGGGATGGCTGTATTCCTAATTTGACCAACTGGACTCCCACTTCGGATATCTTTTTCGTGGTGTCCTGATATCGTCGGCTAAGCCATCCGCCTAGTCGCTTGAGGTTTTGTTGATCAAGATATGCGAGTTTTGTATCGATTGTATAGAGACACTGGTGAAACTGCAGAGTCATGAGTATGCATTTAATGGCACTTGAGATGATGGCAAACGAACCCCCGATACTCGACAAACATGAATCAAAGGGCTGATAGAGTTCCAAAACCGTTCAGTCCCCTTGCCATCTGTGCGTCTGAAGGCTTCGATTTTGTGGGGATGATACGTGATCTGGCACACAAACTGGTGCCCGTATGCATGCAATGCTGGTAGACTGAAAAGAATACGGTTTGCCCATTTGGGCAGGATCTTCCACTGCGGATGGTTTGTTAAGCCGAATTTACCCAAGGTAGAAATACATGACAAGACAACGTACCTTCATCATGCTTCTGTGATATTGACATGCGAGATCATGGAGAAATCCCACTGTAAAGTTCCCTGGAATCTCTTGAAAAATTTTGTCCAGTATGGCGAACATATAATATTGCTTTTCGCCAGCCTCTGTCATGTTGACAAGGTACCAGATGCGGTCGTGGCGACAAACAGCTGCAACAAGCCCTGTATCGTCGAATTTCAATTTCTTACTCTTCGATCGAGCCTCATTCGCCGCATTAAATGATTCGCCATTCTCACGATCTACATTTGGGACTTTGCTGTTTCATTTCCCTTCTATGTAGCGTTTCATAGCCTCGCACTCCTCTGGTGAAATGAATAGAGTGCGTGGGGGACAGTCACTGAGAGCAGGGTCATGAACCCCATGTTCATCATACTCACGCGATTGCATGAAACACGCATCGCCAGAAAACTGTATATCGGGCCTAGAATCAATATAAAGTTAGCTTTGGTCCCAGTGTATTCTAAATTGATAACGTACAACCCATCTGTGGTTAAATAAGTATCGCCGCCACAACAGATTGGGCATTGTGAGCGAAGATAAGGGCTCGGGCGCTTCCCATCATGTGATGGTTTGTGGTCCTCGTCCTGGGTGAAGTAGGAACGTGTGATGGGGTTCCCGGCCAGCGATTTGAACGTCTGTGGGATCACAGCATGTTCCCCTTGAGCCTGGCGCTTCCGAGAGGATTCAATCGCATTATTGACAGTCTGAGACACCATGTCAATCATGACTCGGTAATACTGTAGCGCCTGGCCATAATGACGACGAAGAACGTCCTGTTGATTCAAAAGATGAGGGAAACATGAAGCTTCAAATGTAGACTACTAACCTGACCCCCGAGCACATACCCCTTCCTTGCCAGGCACGATGTGAGAGTCTCGGCCCAGTTCATGACATTTGGGGCACCGACCATGAACAGTGTTGATACAAGATCAAGCTGATCAAGATCGACTGTGAGCGTAGGTCGCACTGGGGCAGATGGAAAGAGGCCCCGCTCAAGGAGCTGAAGGCTTGTGGGGCAACATTTGCAAACATCGAGGTAAATCTCTTCGAGGTCTACATTATTTAGGATGTTAGTACCCATGAGAAATAGAAAGAAAATCGACAAACACTTTGTATAGACACATGTAACCTTAAGTTTCCGCCTGGAGGGTCCATTACAGTTAGTTTTCGTGCACGAACTGCGGAAAGTTGGCACAGGGTGCCGCCCGTTGGAAGTTGTGCTCATGAGCTTTGTGTATGGTGTCACCAACTGAGGGAGAATCATGTTCCATCGCCTAGCAGATGCCGTTCGTTTCTCTGACGTTGTGCGATATGTTTGTTTTGTTGGAGAACGGACAGCAGGAGACTCAGTAAATACATCATTCGCACCGAGATCGTCCAGAGATATCGAACCGGGAGCCACTGGTGCACCACTGTCATCATTTTCACCTGTCCTAGTTTCTGCATGACTACACTTCGCATGAAGTAGCTGAGTATTTCTCTGATACAGAGTCCGGCCCCCAGCATGAATCACGGGAATGAAAGCATCGACTTTTTGTTTTTGAGGGACGATTGGTGGTGGACGTGCGGTACTTCTGTCGAAGAGTTCAAAAGGCCTGCGTGCGGGAGTTACAGGATGATTGTCATGAGACTGTATGAGGCGGGGGGTGAATCAATTATTTGAATCGCCATGGTGGGCGGCAGTTGGTGGCTGCATACTGCATGACTCGGAATTTAATGCCTTTGATGTTGCGGGTCGCCTTGGTTTCTTGCGATGTGACGTACGAGATGCATGGTGGCTCCTGGGCCTTGGAGTTCCCTCAGATTCAACAACGCCCTGTTGGTTTGTTAATGATAGGTTCCTGTACAACAGATAGGATCCTTACACTCTGGATAGTCATACACTGGCGATTGAAACCCTGGAATACTACATTCCGTATGCGTGGATTTGATCTATGTGGATCAGATGCCCCAACAATAGCAGGAACGGTATTGCGAATGTGTGACGCCGGCGGCTCGCTAATATGAATGATTGGGTTGCCAGTGAGAGCGGTCCTATCCACGATGGCATTACGACGTTGAGTTGGAGCATTACGACGTGGAGATTGATGTAGTGGACTGGGGTTTGCCTCTAGTTGGTTCGAAAATCCAACTCGAACAAGCCCACGTATTGGAGCGTTGCTGGGCATGTGTCTAGGTGGGATACTGAACTAATCAGTGGGTCAGCAATGGTAATGAACGATGCATTTTTATGTGACGCAGCGATGGGTATGACTGACCACGCTAAGTAAAACGTTGTGCAGGCAGCGTGATCGTGGATATAAATGCGTATCTCTCACAGAGTGTTTGGTTATTTTCCGCCTGAAGCAGATATTAAGGTGTAACACACATGCAACAGGAGCAGGGATGGCATCGGCTCAACGAACCGATGCAATGGGACCTTCCCAGTTAGGAAGAACTAGTGTAGCAACACTATTTCAAATTAGTGTAGCTACACTAAAACTCATAAGAGCACTGACCACGCTCCCTATCCCAAATTGGTGCCAGATGAACATAGTCTGCTACATGATATGATGCTATAGCATGGCCCTGGCCACAGAATAGAGATGGAGAAGAAATGGAAGGTAAACAAGAGCGGAACGAAGGCCAGTGGTGTCCGAATCCCACAGACGGAAGCAAAACCATGGTGATTGCCCTCTAGGGATCCTGCATCAGTTAAAAAGTCCAACTCTGTCCACTCCGTCCTCCCCCAAACTTACCGCTTATCCCCCCCCCCAGTGGGATCATGTCGACACCTCCAAATTGTTGGTGTGAGCATCCTGGTGAGGCTGGAGCAGATTGCAGCCTGGGTAAATGCTTGAATTGATCACTATTCCATTTAGCCGTGTTGCGGACTGTACGAAAGGACTCACCCAACCAAGGACGTAAGTTCTTTGCCTGTAGGGTTCACAGCAAACACACGACCTCTTGTGGTTACTTCAGTGAGTCAACAATAATTGCTTCGTCGAATGCCATAACACTCATGTGCCCATTAGAGTGGGCCGATCTGCCCGTAAACAATCCCACCCAGTCTTTGACACCCCCGAATACCCCAACGTCTTCTCGTGTCTTGCGTTCTACACTGGGTCGTCCAAGATCTACAGCACGTGGGTCTCAACATTACGAACGTCGTGAAGGAGACTCGGTACGCACGAAGCAAAAATTCTCACACCAAAAACTGATGTCGGACGTATAGACCGTGCCCAATTCCCCCACTAAGCGCTCGAAATCGGCTGCTGGCATTGAGGATTTGACGGAAATCCTGAACAACGTCCTTGCTGGTGTTACAGAGGTGAGAGGCCGTCTCGAAAATGATGTGCGTGTCATCAAGCAACAGCAGACTGAGACCGAGAGCAAGATGGCCGAGATGGATGATCGTCTTTGTGCCCTGGAGGACATTGTTGAAGCTATTGTATACAAAGATTAACACGGATACCACCTTGTTAGTAACATAGTGGTTTGCACCTTGAACGGTGCCTTTGAACTCGAATAATGGTCCTGTGGTATGAGTGGGAGTGAGGATATACACTGCAAGACCAAAGAAAAAATGACTGGCACTGCTCTCACCTATTTAGGCAGCTCAGCATGCACGACAGTCATGGCTGCACGGCCCCTTGAGTTGTCTGCAGCATGCACAGTGCATGAAAAAAATGTAGGGGGAGGGGAGAGATAACATGAATGAAAAACCACAGACGTAGGGATGCTATCAAATACTCACCTTAAGACATCATGGGCCGACTAGAGCCTTCCTCCTTTTATCTAGACAAGGAACTACTGCGTGAGTGAGAGAGAGAGAGAGGGAAATATGGATTTACCATGTAGGCGGACTTGGCCAAAGGCAGTCCCACTGGGACACTAAGGCAGATAATGCTGGTAACTATGAGGGCATGGCATTATATCAATGCGAAAAGGGCTGGGGGACGAAACGTTCCTACGAGATGTAATGACTCAACACCAAAGCACAGCAGTCCTTAAGCTCGTGGAGTAACTGGAAAATACTCGGACCTGTAGTCCGGAGTAAACAGCGGAAATCCTGAGATTATGTAATACGAATACGGAATACATGAAGGCCTGACCTGTAGTCCGGAGTAACAGTGGAAATCCTGAGAGACCAAAGCTGGGGTCTCTGGACTTCGCTCTCGGACTACTTATACATGATGACTATACTACGGGGAGTGATTGCTAAACTGGAGGTGGTTACAAGGGGGACAGGAACAGGAACAGAACAGGAAACAGGAACAGGAACTCGGCCAGGGGGTGACCGGAAGCAATGGGAATGAAAGGGAAATGAAAAGAAATGAAACCAAAGATAGGGTTGGACCGGAGTCAAACCGGAATCAAGCCGGAAGCAAAGTGGACTTGGGTGAGGGAATAATGGAGAACTGGACTGAGGTGGGTGGATGAGGACCGGGAGTTGACCGGAGTAGACCGGTTGGGGGCGAACCCTGACATCACCCCCCTCTCAGGGCGATCGT
>MU129042.1:23162-53886 GCA_014904985.1 Hydnum rufescens UP504 | reverse complement strand
ATTTGAATCAATCCAATGACCGCCAAATGAATATAATCACTCAACGGGGAGTGGCCGAGCCCAGAAAGCGCCCAACTGCGGTGGACAAACCCACAACACAGAAAGATATATGAGAAAATAACAAGATAAATCATCATTATGTGGTTAACAATGGATATCCACGAGAAAATATCAATGAATAAAGAGGAGATGAGTCCGATATGAAGCATTTACATCCCCATCAAGGGCTTTGGGGCACATCTGACGTTGCCCAGAGGCTTTTTTCTCGCGATTAGTTTTTATATGATACACCTCACTCTTTTGAACTGTTCTGCACCCTAAGAAGGTCACCAGGACCAGTTAAGACCAAAATTCCTCAGTTCTGGTATTTATTTGCATCCTGGTGGTGGATCACCATGGTATCTAGTATCTGTGTGCTATATATGGATACCATGTGTACATTTTATTATTTTTTCATAATTTTCTTAAAATATCTGAGATATTCAGCCAGAGTGAGTTTGAATACAAGTGATGTTTGGTTGCCTCAAGTCTCAAATGTGACATCTTTTTTGCTCGGAAAATTATGGAAAATTATAAAACTGTAGGCATGGTATATTAATATATCAGAACAGAATGCCTTGGTACTCATAGTGATCCAAACCCACAGGATGGCAAATATACTTAACTAAATAAGGAAATTTTGGTCTTAAGTAGTCCTAGTGACCTTCTCAGGGTGGCAGAGTGACTCAAAGGAGTGAGGTGTATCATATAAAAATTAATAGCTAGAGAGAAAGCCTCTGAGAGATGTCAGATGTGCCCGTAAGTCCTTGCGGGGGATGCAAATGCTTCATATTGGGCTCATCTCTTCTTTATTCATTGATTTTTTCTCAAATATATCTATTATTAGCCACATACAAAATGATATATCTTGTTATTTTCTCATATATCTTTCTGTGTCATGGGTTTGTCACTAGCAGTTGGGCGCTTTTCATTGCTTTCCTGGGCTCGGCTAACTCGTTTCCGCCTAGTCCCTTCCGGGCTGCTGGATTGCCTCTCCGTCCCCTCCTATCTTCATTATCTCATTCCTGCCTGGATTCTCTCGGACTTAGCTGGACTTACACCGGACTTAGCCGGAATATCTGTGTTTATATTTGTTTGGTGCTCTCGTCGCAGCGTGGCCTGACAGTTCCCCTTTGATCTTGTTCAGCCTGGCTGCAGAAGTCTTGTCATGAAGATTGAGGTAGTTCGTCACAGCATCAATGTCTTTCTGAAGACAAATGAGAACATGAGCCTTTGCTTCAATACTTGTCAATATGTTGAAGCAAGTGCTGCTAACAGTGATAGAATCCATCAGGACATATTTCATCAGCTTGCTCTCAAGCTTGGCAATCGCCGTCTTGATTGTTGACACAGATTCCCATAATGCAACAATCTTCTCGATGGCCTTGATACTGCTATTTTTGATTGGCCTATCCAAGGTACATTACAGTGGGCACTCATGCTGAAGGTTTAAGGAGCACTTACGGGTAAGAGGCCTACTCTGATATTTTCATTGCTGGGTGAACTGCTGATGCAGAAAGTCAGAAGAGTGGCCACAAGCCTCGAGCTTCGGAGAAACATCCATTAGATGTTTTGTTGTTTTCGTGATGTGTCGCTGAAGCCATTCGCCCAGACCGAACAACTGTGTTTGGTGAATGTGGGTGATCTGGAGGTTCAGGACGAATAGGCGGCAATGATACTAGGATTGGAGGACCGTTAGTATAGATAGTGTACACTAAATGGTGAAAACTCACTCCAGTGACATGCATGCCTGGAATGAGTCGCGAAGCATACTCCAAAACTGCTCACAGCCCTCTCCATCTGAGAGACCCCAGATTCCAGCCTTACATGGGTGATACCACAATTGGCACACCCATTGGTGGCCATAAGCATGAAAAACTGATATGGCGAACAGGAGTCACAGGAGAAACTGGGGCAAGAAGTCCCACTTGATTAGACTTCGGTGCATCTGGCACGCTATGTCATATAAGAACCCAACTGTCCAATCCACCAGGAGCTCGGCCATGAGAGCGGCCAGCAATGCCAAAGCAAAGAACTGTTTTTCACCGGCTGTCCACATGTTGGCCCAGTAAAGAACTATATTGTGGCGACACAGCATGGCCATCATGCTGGTGTCAGAAAAGTACATAGTCGAAGCCTTGACATGATTGCTGTCAGCTGCAATAAATGACTCACCACACAAGTCAGTGCATGAATTGGGAATAGGCATCCCAGGCTTGCATCGGTCCTCAGCATCTGTTGCGTTTGAGTCAGACTCAACCATCTTGCCAGCCTTATGCTTCGAACCAGCCTTGGTAGTAAGTGGATAGTTTCGAATACCATTGACCTTCGCCTCCCAATCCTTCAGATAAGCTTTGGAGACTTGGACAGAGCAGGGACTGAATAGGGGCGGATCTCTCATCCCCTCATCCTTCTCGTGCCCTTTTTGATGGTCTTTATCATGGTTCTGCTTCTGTTGGAAATTGGCATCTATGCAAACAACGACGTGTGGACTGCAACGATGAATATTAGGACAACATCACACCACAAATTAGGAATAGACTGATGTGTTCTCTTGAGGAACTGGAGGTCATCCTCCAAAGCAGAGAGGGCACCGGGAATGAAGATAGGCGCTGGGGTGCTGTTGTGGCTCACCAGATTTGGATTGTGGAATGTGTCCATCATTACTCTGGCTGTTGAGATAATCGTGCTTGAATAATGTGGTCACCTTGGTCAGTCATCTAAGCCTACCTAGTTAGGTACCACTTCCGGGGCAGATAATGGTACCTAAGTAGGTCCCATGACTATTTCGGCCGAAATGGCCATTTTTATGATTTCACCTCCTGGCCCAGAATTGGCTGAAATGGCTGAAAATTGGCTGAAAATTGGCTGAAACTGGGACTTAGAGAATCTCAGACTTGCAGTGGGCCATATGGGCTTATCGGGGATAATGTGATCCATTTATAATTATTTATTTATTATCACTATATTATGCATAGGCTACCTGGGGTCAACAGGGTTTCATTCAGCAGTCCCATGGTTCATTACTTGTTTATTTATTTATTTATTTATTTATTTAAAAATGGTAGCACCACACACCCGCTCTAGCGGGTGTGTGGTACTGTCCATAGAAATCAAAAAAAAAAAAACAAAAAAAAACACCACAGCCACTTGGGCAGGTGTGGTTACCATCCATAGAAATTTAAATACATATATATATATCTAGTAGCACCACACCTGCCAAGCAGGTGTGTGGTACCTTCCCTTGCTTCATCAGGGGTTCGGCCAGTTTTCGAAGGGGGGAGATGTCATGGGCAGTATCTATTGTACGATAACCTAGAATTAAAAAAAAAAAGCTTAGCTTGGCGCGGAAAGGGCAGCTCATGCTGCTCTTTCTGTGCCACTTGCTAAACTGAAACAAAAAAAAAGACACACCTTTGTACCACACCCCCCTCAGCGGGTGTGGTACTGGGCATTGCTGCCTTGGGGGACTTGGACCGGGATTCAGCCAGCTCACCAGCCGCTGTTTTGGGGGGGTGTGCCTTGGTGGTTCACTGTTAGGTGGGTCATTTGGACGGATCGCAGGTGTCCGTTGGGGTGTTGTCATTTTGGGATCTTCAAATTCCATCCTAGAATAATAACTTATGTTAGTAAAAAAGTTTGAAATGACGCAAAAGGAGCAGCTTGCGCTGCTCCTTTTGCGTCACTGAAGTTTTTTTTTTCCCACACACCCGCCAAAGCAGGTGTGGTACTCGTTATTGCCTGGGGTCACACACCTTCGACTGTTGGATTTCTGTACAGTGCTCAGGTAGGTTGGTGGTTTTTGGGCACATACTCGTTCAGGGGGGAAGCAAGATCTAGAATAAAAAATTTTAGATCAGTAAACAGTTAAAGCGACACAAAAAGAGCAGCTTTCACTGCTCTTTTTGCGCCACTGTATCTATGGGAATGAAACTCACCTTGGATGACCACACAGTGGGTGTGTGGTCTGGCCCATTTTCCCTCGGTTTGCTGGTTGGGTGTGGTGAGTTGCATCGCGGTTGCTGTTCACAGGTCTTTTTTGGCGGGGTCGTGGGTTTAGATTGGAACCTGGAACTGGATAATAAATAAATAATATGTTAGCGAAAAGAAAAAAAAAAAAAGAGAAAGAGCTTTGCCAAAGGAGCAGCATATGCTGCTCCTTTGGCGCAATTGTATTTATACATAAGAAATACTTAACTTAAAATTACCACACACCCACCGAAGCAGGTGTGTGGTCACCTTGGTCAGTCATCTAAGCCTACCTAGTTAGGTACCACTTTTGGGGCAGATAATGGTACCTAAGTAGGTCCCATCACTATTCCGGCCAAAATGGCCATTTTATGGTCTGCACCTTCTGGCTCAGAATTGGCCAAAATGGCCGAAAATTGGCCGAAAATTGGCCGAAACTGGGACTTAGAGAGCATCTCAGACTTGCAGGACAGCGGGCCATGCGGGCTTATTGGGGATAATCACCTGTATTTATTATTATATTCCCCCCTCTGGTGTTTCATTTATAGTTATTTATTTATTATCATTATCACTCACCCCAGGTGGGGGCTGTTTTCATTTGGCAGTCTCATGTTTTTTTATCAACTTATGTATTTATTTATTTAAAAATTCAATTAAAAAAACATACCACACCCGCTAGGGCAGGTGTGGTACCATCTGTTGCTTCCTTGAGACTTTGGACGGGGGGTCATCCAGTGTTCAGATGCAGGTTCAGGGGGCATGTTGCTGGGGTGTCGGGCAGCAAAATATTAAGTTAAAAAACAGACCTTTTGTACCACACCCCCGCTGAGGGGGGCATGTGGTACTGGGCATTGCTGCCTTGGGGCTTGGATGGGGGCTCACCCAGCTCGTCGGTGGCCATTTGGGCGGGCTTGGCTTGGCGGTTCACTGTTGTGCAGGTCATTTGGGGGTTGCGGCTGTCTGTTGTCTTCATTTCGGGAGCTTCAAATTCAATCCTAGAATTGAATGATAATGAACATTAGTAAAAAAAAATTCAAAGTGATGCCAAAGGGGCAGCTTGCGCTGCTCCTTTGGCGTCACTGTAGATGTAGAAAGTTTAAAAAAAATACCTTGTAGTACCACATACCCGCATTGGTGGGGGTGTGGTACTCATTGTTGTCCGGGTTGCATACCTTCGACTGCCAGTTTTCCGTACAGTTCTCAGGTGGGTTGGGGGGGTTTCGGGCACATACTCGTTTGGGGGGAAGGAAGATCTAGAATACAAAAATTTAGATCAGTACAAGTTAACATGACACAAAAAGAGCTGCCTTCGCAGCTCTTTTTGCGCCATTGGGGGTGTGTTACATTACATACCTTGTATAGAACCACACACCTGCTACTGCGGGTGTGTGGTTCGTCTCTGTGTTTGGCGCATCATTGTTCACGGGGATGTTGTCATTCTGGCGGGGCTTCACGGGTCTTCATTTGCAGCGATACCTAGAATGAACAATTATTAGTTAAAAAATTAAAAGCGACACAAAAAGAGCAGCTTTCGCTGCTCTTTTTGCACTGTTGGATATGGGAAAATCGCCTCCCTTAAATAGTACCAGACGCCCGCCATGGCAGGTGTCTGGTTTGCATTGGTTTTTCGTTCGGCGGGGTTTGGTGGTGCGTTCATCGGGTTTTCTTTTGGCATGGCTTCAGTTGGACTCTCGATTAGTAAAAAAATTCAGAGTGATGCAAAGGGAGCAGCTTGCGCTGCTCCTTTTGCGTTATTGTACATATAGAAATCAAATAAAAAAAATGAAAGCCTTGTAGGACCACACCCACTGAAGTGGGTGTGGTCCTTGGTTTGTACTGTGGTCATGCGGTTCGTACTCGGTACGGGGCTTGGTCGTCATGTTGGGGGTTTGAACCCTTGCGGGTTTCATTTGGTGGGTCCGTTGCTGTTCTTGTGTGTTTGCTTGGTGGGGTCATGGGTTCAGACAACCTAAAATAACATACAATACGTTCAGGCTGGTCAGTCACATAGGGGACCTAATTTAGGTACCACTTTCGGGGCAGAAAATGGTACCTAATAGGTCCCCCAAACCTTACGGCCGAAATCAGGCTATTCCAATTCAGTTTTTGGGCCATCTGTCGGCCAATCCATGGCTGTGCTAGATTATATACTTATTTATTATTATTATTATTATTACTACTATTATTATATACATATTACACTATATACATATTATCCCCCCGGGGTCTGCCACCACAGGGGGGGATGGTTGATGCGGGTCATGCACCTGCATATACCCACCACACCCGCTGCAGTGGGTGGGGTTCACACACCCCGATTGGGGGCCGGCTCCATTTGGGTGCTCCCTCAAGGGGGCCGGTTTTCATTCACAGGCTCGTTCGTGGTTATCGTCGGCGATGTCGTTCGGCGGATTTGTATTCGGGAGTTCGCCCGGGTTCTGGCCTAGGATCTAAAGAAATAATTAAGGAAACATTAGTTGAATATTAATGCAGCGCAAAAAGAGCAGCTTATGCTGCTCTTTTTGTGCCACAAGAAGAAATTTATAAAAATAAAACATACCTCCTAGTACCCCACACCTGCTGCAGCGGTGTGGGGTACTGAGCCCGTGTACATACGGCGGTTCCTACGGATGTCCGTCATTTGGGCGTCAATACGGGGGGCACAGGGGTTTTGTGTTGGTATTCATTTGCGGGGGCATTGAGACCTGTGAGATAAAGTTTTTAAATTAGTTAGAATCAAAAACCACGCAAAAAGAGCAGCTTTCGCTGCTCTTTTTGCATGGCTGTAGGTACTGAGGAGGGTGGGGACTTACCTGATATAGAACCACACACCCGCCGGGGTGGGTGTGTGATTCCGTGCCCTCGTTTGGTGCGTTGCCGTGGGCTTTGGTGCAGTCGCGTCGTTGGCCCATTGCTGTGTCACGTTGGTGTATTGTGTTGCCGTGTATCGCATTGCCATGTCGCGTTGCTGTGTGGCACATCGCTGTTTGGGCTCTTGTCGTTTCGTGGGTTATCGTCCTGCGTTGGAGGGGCCGCAATATAGAATAATGCACATCAGTAAAAAAAAAATTCCAAAGCAGCGCAAAAAGAGCAGCTTACGTTGCTCTTTTTGCACCACAAGAATAAAAAAACGAAAAGAAATCTTACTTTGTAGTACCCCACACCCGCTCCAGCGGGTGTGGGGTACTGGAGCCATACTCCAGCTCACATGTGCAGCGGTTTGTACGGGTCCCCTCGTTCGGGTGTCGACGGGCGGGGTTATGGGGGTTCTTGCATAGGTATTCGTTCGTGCGGGAAGTGGTGACCTGGAATATAAGATTATATGTTAGTTAAGAGTTAAAGACCATGCAAAAAGAGCAGCTTTCGCTGCTCTTTTTGCGTGCCTGTAGTTACTGGGGGGGGGGACTCACATTATATAGTACCACACACCTGCCGTGGCGGGTGTGTGGTTCCTGGGGGCCTCATTTGGCGCGGTTGTGTGCTTGTTTGGCGCGTTGCCGTAGGTTGGGTTGCTGTGTGTCGCATTACCATGTGTCGCATCTTCATTTGGCGCGTTGCCGTTTGGCGCGTTGCCGTGTTGCACTGTCGTGCATCGCATTTCTGTGTCGTGTTGCCGGATGTCATGTTGCTGCGTCGTGTTTCCGTATGTCCCATGGCTGTTTGGGCTCTCATCATGCGTTGGACGAGGCCTCAACCTAAAATAAATAAAGAGACGTTAGTAAGATGTTCCAAAGCAGCGCAAAAAGAGCAGCTTTCGCTGCTCTTTTTGTGCCGTTGTATCTACTAGAAAAAATACTCACCTTGTGACCACACACCCACAGTGGCGGGTGCATGGTCATGCGGTTGCCTTTTTGGGCGGTTGCTTGTTGTGGTTGCGGAGATAGGAAGCAAGATGCAGATTCAACACTGGCAATTGCCGATACTCAAGAAGTGCCCAAGCGCTGGCGCTGCAAGCACAGTACACAATAGTACCAAGCATGTATATTATAAATAAATACTATATAATAAAAAATTGTCCAGGAAAACCTGAAGAAGAGGATGGTAATGAGTCAGAGGTCAATAAGGCATGAGATGGCTAATTACAGAGTGGATTGGGCCACTTCTACGCATCAGAATTGGCCCAATCCACTCTGTAATTAGCCATCTCATGCCTTATTGACCTCTGACTCATTACCATCCTCTTCTTCAGGTTTTCCTGGACAATTTTTTATTATATAGTATTTATTTATAATATACATGCTTGGTACTATTGTGTACTGTGCTTGCAGCACCAGCGCTTGGGCGCTTCTTGAGTATCAGCAATTGCCGGTGTTGAATTTCGAACTCTACACAGCCACACCCAGCAAGCGACCGCACAACCACGACACAACAGCAACAGCAACAACAGCAACAACAGCAACAACAGCAACAACAGCAGCAACAGCAGCAACAGCTGCTGCAGCTGCTGCAGCAGCTGCAGCTGCTGCAGCTGCTGCAACAGCAGCAGCAACAGTGCACGACCGCCGACCGCATGACCACACACCCGCTGATGCGGGTGTGTTGGTTATGAGGTAAGTTTTGTCTCAGTAAATACAATACCGCAAAAGAGTAGCGCAAGCTACTCTTTTTGCGCTGCCATGAATTTTTATATCGTAGCCTCTATTCCTCCAGATCAAAACAAACAAAACAAACAGGCCGCCCAGTTGAGTGAGCCCAGGAACCACACCCGCTGCGGCGGGTGTGGTTCTATTTAAGGTGAGTCTCCCCCCCCCTAATAGATGCAGCCGCACAAAAGAGCGGGAAAGCCTCTCTTTTGCATTGCTTTTAATTTTGTAACTAATTATATTTTATTCTAGGTATTGCCATAAATGAAGACCCAAGCAGCAAGCCCGCCCACAAAGGAGACCCGCGAATGAAGAGATGAACCACACACCTGCTACTGTGGGTGTGTGGTTCTATCTATACAAGGCATGTAATGCACCCCCGATGACGCAAAAAGAGCAGCGAAAGCTGCTCTTTTTGTGTCGCTTTTAATTCTTTTTAACTAATGATTTTTTATTCTAGGTACAGTATTGTCACAAATGAAGACTGAAGACCCACAAAGCAAGCCCCCCACAACGATAACACGCCCGCAGAGGGGACCCCTGAACGACGACGTGCCACACGAAGAGACGAACCACACACCCGCTCGAGCGGGTGTGTGGTAATTTTAAGGTGAGCATATAACCACGCAAAAGGAGCAGCGTACGCTGCTCCTTTTGCGTGGCTTTTCTTTTTTCCTTTTTACTAACGTATTATACATTATTTTAGGTTGTCTGAACCCACAACCCCACCAAGCAAACACACGAGAACGGCAACGGACCCGCCAAACGAAACCCGTGAGAGTTCAAACCCCCAACATGACGACCAAGCCCCGTACCGAGTACGAACCGCACGACCGCGGTACAAACCAAGGACCACACCCACTTCAGTGGGTGTGGTCCTACAAGGTTTTTATTTTATTTTTTTTGATTTCTATATGTACAACGATGCAAAAGGAGCAGCGTAAGCTGCTCCCTTTGCGTCACTTTGAATTTTTTTTACTAATTGACATTCTCACTCTAGGATCTGAACCGAGACCCGCGAAACAACACACCTGCCCAAGTGACGACCAGCCCCCCCGTACAGAACCAAGTACGTGACCAGGGTGCAAAGGGAGTACCACACACCCGCTTCGGCGGGGGTGTGGTACTAGTTCAGGTGAGTTCCCCCCCTTCAATAGATACTGTGGCGCAAAAAGAGCAGCGAAAGCTGCTCTTTTTGCGTCGCTTTTAATTTTTTAATTAATAAATCTTTACTCTAGGTATCACCACAAATACAAATGAAGACCCGCGGTGCGACCCCCACCCAAACGATAACATGCCCGCGAACGACGACGCGCCAAACGAAGACACGGGACGATGCCAAAACTGGTACGAACCACACACCTGCCATCGCGGGTGTGTGGTTCTATACAAGGTAAGTAATGCATCCCCAAGGGCGCAAAAAGAGCAGCCTTGCTGCTCTTTTTGCATCCATTTTTATTTTTAACTAACAAATTCATTATTCTAGGTTCTAGGTTCTCGCCTGAACTACCGCCAAATGAAACCCCCCCCCCCTTTGGAAATGACAACGCACCCGCCAACGGAGAGTCCCAAACACGACCCGCCAAATCGAAACCCAGAAACGGGGACGCACGACGCAAGGTCCAGGGACCCCGGACGAACCACACACCCGCTGAAGCGGGTGTGTGGTAATTTCAAGATAAGTACAATCGCGCAAGAGGAGCAGCGTATGCTGCTCCTTTTGCGTGGCTTTCTTTTTTTATTTTTTCTTTACTAACACGTTATTTATTCCTAGATTTTCACCTGAGCCTACCACCTGCACTAACCCCCAAATCAAAGACCCGCGACCCCGCCAAAGACAGCCGTGAGAACGGACGCCTGCGAACCCCCAAAATGATGCCCAGCTGGTACAAAACAGTACCATATACCCACTTCGGTGGGTGTGTGGTACTACAAAGGTTTTTTTTTCAAATTTCTATATGTGCAATGATGCAAAAGGAGCAGCACAAGCTGCTCCTTTTGCATCACTTCAATTTTTTTTTACTAACATACAGTATGATTCTAGGATCCAAATTGAAACCCCCGAAATGACGACCTACCCCAATGGCAACCCGCACCCAACGGTGAAGTGCCAAGCCGCACCCCCGACCACACCTGCCCAAGCAGGTGTGGTACTACTACATAGTTTTTTGTTTATAAGTTTCTACGGACGGTACCACACCCGCCTAAGCGGGTGTGGTGCCACTAGATAGTTTTTTTTATATTTTATTTTAAATTTCTACGGATGGTACCACACCTCAGTGAGTGTGGTGACTTTTTAAATAAATAAATAAATAAAAAATAAACAACTCAGTAAGAATAAAACAGAACTGCCGAATTAAACCCCACTGACTGGGGGTAGCAGTGATAATAAATAAATAAATAATTATAAATGGAACATGTTATCCCCAATAAGCCCGTATGGCCTGCTGCAAGTCTGAGATTCTCTAAGTCCCAGTTTCGGCCAATTTTCAGCCAATTTTCAGCCATTTCGGCCAATTCTGGGCGAGGAGGTGAAATCATAAAAATGGCCATTTCGGCCGAAATAGTGATGGGACCTACTTAGGTACCATTATCTGCCCTGGAAGTGGTACCTAACTAGGTAGGCTTAGATGACTGACCAAGGTGAATACATTAGTAAAAAGGAAAAAAGAAAAGCCATGCAAAAGGAGCAGCGTACGCTGCTCCTCTTGCGTGGTTATATGCTCACCTTAAAATTACCCCACACCCACTTCGGCGGGTGTGGTTCTGGCACGTCGTCGTTCGGGGGTCCCCTTTGCGGGCGTGTTATCATTGTGGGGGGGCTTGCTTTGCGGGTCTTCAGTCTTCATTTGTGACAATACTGTACCTAGAATAAAAAATCATTAGTTAAAAAATTAAAAGTGACACAAAAAGAGCAGCTTTTGCCGCTCTTTTTGTGTCGTCAGGGGAACATTACATACCGGCATAGAACCACACACCTGCTACTGCGGGTGGGTGGTTCTCTTCATGCTGCATCATCGTTTGCGGGGGTATTTTTGTTCTGTCGAGGGGTTGTTTTGGGGCTCTGCCTTTGTGACAATATCTAGAATAAAAAATCATTAGTTAAAAATAATTAAAAGTGATGCAAAAAGAGCAGCTTTCGCTGCTCTTTTTGCATTGTCAGGGGTACATATCAAGTATAGAACCACACACCCGCTACTGCGGGTGTGTAGTTTGTCTCTTTGTGTGGCGTGTCGTCATTTGTGGATCCCGTTTGTGGGCATGTTATCATTCTGGGGGTTGCTTCATGGGTCTTCATTTGTGGCAATACCTATAATCAAATAATATTAGTTAAAAAATGTAAAGTGACGCAAAAAGAGCAGCTTTCGCTGCTCTTTTTGTGCGGCTGCATCTATTGGGGGGGAGGAGACTCACCTTACAGTACCACACCTGCAGCAGCGGGTGTGGTTCCTGAGCCCACTCATTGGGTGGCCTGTCATTTGTTTTGGTTTTGACCTGGAATAATAAAGGCTATGTTAGTATAAAATTCATAGCAGCACAAAAAGAGTAGCTTGCGCTACTCTTTTGCACTATTGTATCTACTGAGACAAAACGTACCTTATGACCACACACCCGCATCAGCGGGTGTGTGGTCATGTGGTTGTGGTCGTGTGGTTGTGGTCATGCGGTTGTGGTCATGCGGTTGTGGTCATGCGGTTGTGGTCGTGTGCTGTTGCTGCTGCTGTTGCTGCTGTTGCTGTTGCTGTTGCTGCTGCTGTTGCTGCTGCTGTTGCTGTTGCTGCTGCTGTTGCTGCTGCTGCTGTTGCTGTTGCTGCTGCTGCTGTTGCTGTTGCTGCTGCTGCTGCTGCTGTTGTTGCTGTTGCTGTTGTGTCGTGGTCGCGCAGTTGCATTTCTGTTGCTGGGTGTGGCTGCATAGTTGCGAATTCAATGCTGGCAATTGCCGATACTCAAGAAGCGCCCAAGCGCTGGTGCTGCAAGCACAGCACACAATAGTACCAAACATGTATATTTAAAATAAATACTATATAATGAATATTTGTCCAGGAAAACCCAAAGAAGGCAATGATAATGAGTCAGAGCCCAATAAGGCATGAGACGGCAAATTGCAGAGTGGATTGGGCCACTTCTATGCATCTGAATTGGCCCAAATTTAAATATAGTAGTTTATATATACACTCTACATGGGCAATTGATTATCTCGGACGATCCTTGCATTTTTCAATTTTTCACGCCTTCAATTCCCTAAATAGGGAATTGAAGGTGTGAAAAATTGAAAAATGTGAAAATTGTCCGAGATAATTAATCGCCCATGTAGAGTGTATATATAACACTACTATACTCAAATTTGGGCCAATTCTGATGTGTAGAAGTGGCCCAATCCACTCTGTAATTAGCCATCTCATGCCTTATTGAGCTCTGACTCATTACCATCCTCTTCTTCGGGTTTTCCTGGACAAAATTTTATTATATAGTATTCATCTATAATATATATGCTTGGTACTATTGTGTACTGTGCTTGCAGCACCAGCGTTTGGGTGCTTCTTGAGTATCGGCAATTGCCGGCATTGAATCTGCATCTTGCTTCCTATCTCTGCAACCACAACAAGCAACTGCCTGAAAAGGCAACCACATGACCACGCACCTGCCACTGCAGGTGTGTGGTCACAAGGTGAGTATTTTTTCTAGTAGATACAACGGCGCAAAAAGAGCAGCAAAGCTGCTCTTTTTGCACTGCTTTGGAACATCTTACTAATGTCTCTTTATTTATTTTAGATTGAGGCCTCATCCAACGCACAATGAGAGCCCAAACAGCCATGTGACATATGGAAACACGACGCAGCAACGCGACATCCGGCAACATGACACAGAAACATGACGCACGACGGCGCAACACGGCAACACACCAAATGAAGATGCGCCAAACGAAGACGCGATACACGGTAATGCGACACATGGCAACGCAACCTACGGCAACGCGCCAAATGAGGCCCCCAGGAACCACACACCCGCCACGGCGGGTGTGTGGTACTATATAATGTGAGTCCCCCCCCCAGTAGCTACAGGCACGCAAAAAGAGCAGTGAAAGCTGCTCTTTTTGTGCTGCTTTGGAATTTTTTCTTTACTGACATGCATTATTCCAGATTAGGGCCCATCCAACGCAGGACAATAACCCATGAAATGACGAAAGCCCAAACAGCGACGTGCCACATGGCAACGCGACACAGCAATGCGATACACCAATGCGACACAGCAATGGGCCAATGACACGACTGCACCAAAGCCCACAGCAGTGCGCCAAACAAGGGCACGGAATCACACACCTGCCCCAGTGGGTGTGTGGTTCTATATCAGGTAAGTCCCTGCCCCCCTCAGTAGCTACAGCCACGCAAAAAGAGCAGTGAAAGCTGCTCTTTTTGCATGGCCCTTATTTTCTAACTAATTTAAAAATAATATTTTGTAGGTTTCAACTGCCCTCGCGAACGAATACTGACAAAGAACCCCACATAACCCTGCCTATCGACCCCCAAACGACGGAGGACCCATACAAACCGCCATGCGTACGAGCCGGCATATGTACACACCGGCATATGGATGAGCCGGTGTGCACGGTCCCAGTACCCTACACCTGCAGGTGTGGGGTACAAGGTATGTGTTATGTTTTTTTTTTATTTCTTAGTCTTGTGGTGCAAAAAGAGCAGCATAAGCTGCTCTTTTTGTGTTGCATTAATGTTGTACTAACATTGAATCCCTTATTTCTATAGACCCTTGACCAGAACCCGCACAAACCCCCCCTGAACCCGCCAAATGACACCCTGGGAACACAAACCGTGAATGAGCCCCCGCAAACGAAAACCTGCTCCCTCAAGGGAGCACCCAAATGGAACCAGCCCCGACCGGGGCATATGAACCCCACCTGCTGCGGCGGGTGTGGTGGGTATATGCAGGTGTGTGACCCGCAGGAACCACGCCCCCCCCCCTGTGGTGGCAGACCCCGGGGGGGATAATATGTATATAATAATAGTAGTAATAATAATAATAATAATAATAAATAATCTAGCACAGCCATGGATTGGCTGACAGATGGCCCAAAAACTGAATTGAAATGGCTGATTTCAGCCATAAGGTTTGGGGGACCTCTTAGGTACCATTTTCTGCCCAAAAGTGGTACCTAAATTAGGTCCCCCCCGTGACTGACCAGCCTGGTGTGGTTCGTCTGGGGGTTCTGTTGTCTTGTGGTGTTCCCATTCCCGCGGTTTGCCTGGTGGGTGTTCCTTGGCCCATTGTCGTCAGCGGGTTTCATTTGGCACTCATTTTGGTGGGTTGCATTTGTGGTTTTCATTTGGCAAGGGCATTCTCATTTCCATGGGGGGTTCATTTGGCGAGTCTTCATTTTGCTGTTTGTGATCAGGCGAGAACCTAGAATAATAAGTGATGTTAGTAAAAAATTAAAAAATTAAAATTGGCACAAAAAGGGCAGCGAGCGCAGCCCTTTTTGCGCTGTTGGGGGTGCACCACAGTGCTTACCTCATATAGAACCACACCTGCGGTAGCAGGTGTGCTTCATGTCTTCGTTTGGCTTGTCGTTGTCTGCTTGGCGCGTCGTTGTCTGCATGCAGGCCTTGCTGTGCGGACAGGGTATTGTTTGGGGGGGGGGGGCTTGCTCCACGGGCTTTCATGTCTGGCGATAGTTTAGAATAATAGATTGTTAGTTAAAAATTAAAACCAGCACAAAAAGAGCAGCACTTGCTGCTCTTTTTGTGCTGTTGGGGGTGTATAAGCATACTTACCTTGTATAGAACACCCGCTGCGCAGGTGTGTGGTTCACATCACCACTTCTCACACCTTCGTTTGGCGTGTTGCTGTGGGGGCCCTGGCCGGTGGGGTCTCATCGTTTGGCAACCGGGACCAGGCAAAGACCTAGAATAATAAAAGGTATTAGTAAAAAAATCCAATGCAACGCAAAAAGAGCAGCTTTCGCTGCTCTTTTTGCACCACAGTATATATTGGCGGGGGGGAACTCACCTTAAAGAGTACCACACACCCGCCACAGTGGGTGTGTGGTTCCTGGGCTACCCATTGGGTGGTCCATTGTTTGTTTTGGTTTGGCTCTTGCCATTTGGGCCCTCATTGTGTGGTGGGTTTTCGTCTCAGGCCACCATAATCTAAAATAATAAAAGCTACGTCAGTAAAAGAATTCGAAGTGGCACAAAAAGAGTAGCTTGCACTACTCTTTTTGTACCTACTGAGACAAAACTCACCTTATGACCACACACCCACAGCAGCGGGTGTGTGGTTGTGTGTTCGCCTTTCGGGGCCATTGCTGGTGTGAGTAGTTGTGCAATTCAATGCCGGCAATTGCCGGTACTCAAAAAGCACCCAAGTGCTGGTGCTACAAACATAATACATATTAGTAGCAAGTATCTAGACATGGAATACATGCTATATAATAAATATTTGTCCAAAAATGTGAAGAAGAAGATGATAATAAGTCAGAGCTCACTAGGACATGACATGCCTGATTGCAGGGTGGGTTGGGCCACTTCTATAGGTCAGAATTAGCCCAAATTTAAATATATTAATGGTATATATGCACCCTACATGGACGACTGATTATATTGGACGGATTGTCCAATATAATCAGTCACCCATGTAGGGTGCATATATACCATTAATATATTTAAATTTGGGCTAATTCTGACCTATAGAAGTGGCCCAACCCACCCTGCAATCAGGCATGTCATGTCCTAGTGAGCTCTGACTTATTATCATCTTCTTCTTCGCATTTTTGGACAAATATTTATTATATAGCATGTATTCCATGTCTAGATACTTGCTACTCATATGTATTATGTTTGTAGCACCAGCACTTGGGCACTTTTTAAGTACCGGCAATTGCCAGCGTTGAGTTTGCATCTTCATCCGCATCTCCATTACACAACAGGCAACCACCTGGAAAGGCAACCACATGACCACACGCCCGCCGCTGCGGGTGTGTGGTCACAAGGTGAGTGTTTTTATCAATAGATACAACAGTGCAAAAAGAGCAGCGAAAGCTGCTCTTTTTGCGCTGCTTTGAATTTTTTTACTAACACATCATTTATTATACTAGATTGAGGCCTGCTCCAAGGCCCTTGAGAACCCATGAAATGAAAAGGGCCCAAACCGCAATGCGACATGCAGAAACGCACCAAACGGCAATGCAACACACAGCAACACACCAAACAGCAACATGCCAAACGAGGACGTGACACACGGCAACGTGATATACGGCACCCCACCAAACAAGGACACAACTGCGCCAAATGAGCCACACACCCACCATGGCAGGTGTGTACTATGTAAGGTGAGTACCCCCCCAGTAGCTACAGCTGCGCAAAAAGAGCAGCAAAAGCTGCTCTTTTTGCGCTGCTTTGGAATATTTTACTAATGTGTGTTTATTTATTTTAGATGAGGCCTTGTCCAATGCATGACGAGAGCCAAACGGCAATGTGAGGCATGGAAACGCGACACGGCAGTGCCACATATGGCAACGCCACACAGCAACGTGACACACAGCAGCGCACCACCGCAACGTGACACACAGCAGCGCACCACCGCAACGCGACACATGACAGTGCGACATGGCAACATGCCAAACGAGGGTGTGACCGCATCAAATAACGCCCCAGGAATCACACACCTGCCATGGTGGGTGTGTGGTTCTATATCAGGTGAGTCCCTTCCCCCCCCCCTCCAGTAGCTTCAGCCATGCAAAAAGAGCAGCGAAAGCTGCTCTTTTTGCATGGTGCTTATTTCTTAACTAATTTAAACATAGTATTTTGTAGGTTTCAACTTCCCTCGCGAACGAATACTGACAAAGAACCCCCTGTAACCCTGCATATCGACACCCGAATGATGGGGGACCCATGTGAACCGCTGTGCATATGAGCCGGCGTACGTACGAGCTGGCGTATGTATGAGCCAGCATGCATGGCCCCAGTACCCTACACCTGCAGGTGTGGGGTACAAGGTATGTTTTAAGTGTTTTATTTCTTGGTCTTGTGGCACAAAAAGAGCAGCATAAGCTGCTCTTTTGTGCTGCAGTAATGTTGTACTAATATTTTATTCCTTATTTCTCTAGATCCTTGACCAGAACCCACACGACCCCCCTACAAACCCGCCAAATGACACGCTGGAAACGAAAACCGCAAACGAGCCCCCACAAACAAAAAGCAACCCCCTTGAGGGGGTGCCAAGCAGAACTGGTCCCTGACTGGGGCATATGGATCCTGCCACTACAGCGGTGTGGTGAGTATATGTGGGCGCGTGACCCGCATGAACCGTCCCCCTGTGGTGGCAGGGGGGGGGATAATATGTATATATAATAGTAATAATAATAATAATAAATACATAATAATAAATAAGTATATAATCCAGCACAGCCATGGATTGGCCGATAGATGGCCAAAGAACTGAATTGGAATGCCTGATTTCGGCTGTAAGGTTTGAGGGACCTATTAGGTACCATTTTCTGCCTGAAAGTGTACCTAAATTAGGTCCCCCATGTGACTGACCAGCCTGAATGTGGTAGATCCATCAACTGGTGGAAGTTCTGCCTTGAGACGATGGGGTAATGTTGCAGCACGGTAGTGAGAACGAGTGTCCGGCGATCTCAACAGATTTTTGGACCTCCGCCTCAACAACTTGCATGAGCACCTGATATTGCACGAGTGCATTCCAAAGTGTTGCCAAAATGAGTCCTTGATGCCATAAAATATTAGATTTGATCAATCAAGGGCTTGAATGTGAATGCTAACCTCAGTAGTAAAAATGTAGCCCGAGTATCAAGGAACTCTGTGAGAGTTGCCGCCCATGCCATTTCATTTGGTGATGAATTAACGAAGAGCCCAGTAGCAAACTCGAGCATATCGAGATCAATGGCAAGCTTTGGGAGGACTGGTGCACATGGAAAGAGCCCACGTCCCACCAGTTGCTCAGGCACTGGCCTACATTTACACTAATAAAGCACGATAGAGTCTAGATCTGCAAAAATGTGAGGATGTGGTTTCAGTGAGACACCAAAAGATGCACATTTTAAATGCACACATGTAACCTCCAGCTGGACGCTGTGTGTTCCACATGTACATGCCGCTACTTCAGTGGGAGTCCGCATCACATTGCGCCCAGAGTTGGTTTGCACATGGAAGGCCATGTATGGATGAAGCAAACTGGGAAGCACAGTTGTATTCCATTTATGGGCAGTGGCGTATCGTCGATGGGAGTGGCAAGATTGCTTATCTTTGATGACGTGCCTATTGTCTTGCTGGAGAAGGACTGGATGGTTTTCTTGTGGGATGCGGTAGTCCAGGGCATTAAGCCCATAGTCGAAGTCAAAGAAATCGCCCAAGGCGGGGTGAGCTGGGTCATCGTCGCCAGTGTTGATGGACTCTAAGGATGGTTGTCGATGCTGGCAACTTGGCAGCCCAGCCTGCTGATACAGTGCTTGACCGTCCATTTCCTTTCCAAGAAAGATGACACCATTGTGTTTTCTCTGGTCTAGACTTCAGACGGATGGTAGCTGGGTCCCGATGATAACTTGGTATGGATCGTTGGGGACAGTGGGCAGATTGAGAGGGGCCTCGTTATGCTTCCGCCATTTTGATGATGATGGCTCATTAGATGGACCAGCCTCAGCAATGGCTTTAGATTTCTTCTTGTTACGCCTAATCAATCCTTTTGCTTTTTGGCCAAGGAACAACATGTGCCGCAGACCTACGCCACATCAGAGACACTGTACATTACAGTGACGCTGTGTAATATGCACGACAAGGGTGGTCGTTATGATCTCCCTCCCTCCCTCAATAGATCATCAATAGGCACCATGATTCTGATGGCCGACAAGATGAGGTCGAGACGAAAGAAAACTTCGGTATTTTCTGATGGCTAATAATGTACAGGGCAGTATGAAGACAAAGTAAAAAAACTAAGATTCCAGCAAGATCATATCAATCTTATCCTTGAGAATAGAATACTTACTGAGAGCTTCACCAACCTTCCGGTGAGCTTCAACAAGTTCATATTTAAGCTGGACACACTCGTCCTTGAGTCTCTCCTTGTCCAACTCCAACTCCTCAACTTGGGCAGTCAATCCAGCCACAGTGGGAGCCCTTGGGCTCCTAGGGGTCCTTGGAGTTGTTGGGAGTCGTTGACCTAGAGAGGTTCAAGTTAGAATTAATTGAACTGCAAAATTTGTACTCACGCCTAGATGTTGGTGTTGATGGTGCAGACGCCACAGGTACTGATGATAGGGAACCTCCCTGGACCCAAACTAGAGATTAAAATGTATGAAGAAAGGAAGTACTGGTAGGAAATTAGACTTGAACTCACCGAAAAACTTGCAAGAAGGGCGCGGACTGCCCGGTTCATGCAGGTATAGTATTCCTCGTTGGGGTTTTCAACTGAGTTTGACACCCTGAGTTTGGCTGGGTGGGTCAGTAGATACAAGTCCATAATCACAATTTGACATACCGGGGAACAAACAGTGACAGAGGCGAGTCATGGTCATTGCGTTCGACATGTGTTGGTTGTGGACAAATGTAAATTTGGTTCCGGCATGCAGACTCAACACCATGCGAATTATTACCATAATAGCTCTCAATATTGTGTTCCAGCATGATACATGGCTTTCATCTCAATCAATAAGGCTATAAATCTGCAAATAATTTTTAATCTTCTTGTTAACAGCCCTGATATTAGAAAAACCTCGAAATTATAGCTCAAAAGGAGTGCAATAGGCACCCATATGATAAATCAATATTTCATTATTCACATAACAATTTTTTGGGTCAGATAAGATATATCAGCACTACATAGTAAATTTTACTCTAAGTATATAAGAACATGTTTTGAAAATACCAGATATTCATGCTCAATAATGATGACTGTAGCCCCCACATAGTAAAGTGATTTACTGGCTCATTCAATTTAAGATTGGTATGCACCAATCAGCTTGAATTTTTATCTATAATAAACCCTTATAATCTTGATTTTTAAGTTTTCCCAGACCTAGGATTAGTGCATGCGAGGTCGCAAGCATTGCATGGTGAATTCCGTATGTTGACCTATTTCAACTGTAGGCTCAGTCATGCATCACAGCAACTTTTTCTGACCACCGGAAACACACTCCAAGCCTTACTGGGGTTCATATTGGGAGTTTCTAATGAATATATTCCCTTATTGATGAACCTATGATTTTATACCTGTGGGTTAGTCCCTCTGGACTAATATGGGATTAGCCGAGAGTTCGAGCAGAGACATGCAAAACCAGGGTATTCACTGTACTCTGACTCTATTCTCGATATTTCATGATCATTTTCTTTTCCGTTCCCTCTCTCTCATCTTGTCTTCCTTCCTTGGGAGGTTATTATTACCTAAGCCGAAAATAGCCAAATTGGCCTGCTGTACTGGCACACCCATAACGTTCTTGTCTCCTGGAAATACCCTTATCTCAATGCCACCAATTTCTGGTGTGGAGTCATGGTTCAACCCAAATTACACTACCAATATGGGGTTCTACTCACGGCAATGTTGTTTCACAGTTTGCCTGACCTAGCTCCTGACACGATCCAGAATGTGTACCTGCTCGCTGTTCCTCCTGTACTCTACCCTCAACAACTGTCTCCTCATGACCCTGGCAGTCCAGCACCATCATCAGAATCAGCTGCAGATGCCAGTGATAGTATGGTGCCACTCCTTTTCACTGACATTCCCTATCCGATGGCTCGAACCCCCATACATAAGTGGTATACCCTTGTCATTGGCCCTCTGGCCAAGGGTGCTCAGTGGGAACATTGGCTAAAAGAATTTGCACCTTATGGTTGCCTCGGTGGATGAAAAATCCAACAGAAGAAACACTACAGGTCCTGAACATAGTCAATGTGTCTCATGTTCAAGTCTCAACGACACCTTGGTGTGGTTTACAACACTCTTATATCCCAGGGTGATGTTCGAGGACTGGACGAGTTCCAAGTCAAGGACATCTACACAGAAATGGTGTCGTACATCTGGCTATTCGAGCCTCGATACATTGAGCAAGCAATAGCTCATCATCGCTCACAATCAGATCTCTGTGAGATGATGAAACATGCACCTCTCATCACTTCAACGATTCCTCTCCCACCAACCTGTCAGGAAATGCCCATATCTCACTCATTTGAACGCACATGGTGGCAAGAACACAACTCTGACCCGTCATCGTCTTTCAAGCACCGATTCCTTGATACCCTCACATTTCCTCCATGCCTTTCAGGAGGCAATCAAACATTGCTACCTCCACTTGCCAAGGAACGAATCCATCCCATGGACATTGTGTCCTTCAATAAGGCCTGGCTTTTTGACAAGCTGGTGTCAATTGCCATATCCGACATCCCTCCTTATCTGCACCACTTGGAGATGGTCATGCATGGTCATCTAGAGCCTCCTCCTCGGTCTCAAGTGAAGGAATATGCAGTATATATGTGGCCAACGAATGGACCGTATGACAAGCTCATTCAGCTCATCGCAAAGTGGGTGATGGAGGATGGGGGTCCTTCTGTCAGTGTGGAATGATCATCTACACTACGAGCAGATGAAACCTTCGGCTACCGGAATGACCGCTGGTGCATAGTACTGGAACTTGATTTGGACAGGCCTCGTTATTTACATGGATAGTCATTATGTAATACCGGAGTTCTCCATGTACCTCCGCTTTTGATCACCTTTCTGCATGAACCGAACCCAGAGTAGCAAAAGGTGTCGTTGGCGAGTTCTTGCTCGCTGCATACCTTCTACTCTGCATGGCACGCCTGAAGGCTCCAGCCAAAAAAAAGTTGATCATAAAATTGCCTCCAGTCGCTGAACCTGCTCTAGTGGTGAATTCCTCTTCTGTGAACTCTGGACAAAAGAGTTTGAAGTGCAAGAAAGCCACTGTTGCATCAGCTGGTGAGGAATGCTCCAAGACAGCTGACGAGCCAGAAATCCGCACTAGCAAACGTCAATGGAAGCCAACTGAAAAAGCCAGGACATCTGTGGCTGCAACTACAACTGTTGGTGTCGGACCAAAAAGCTCAACCACTGCCCGCCTGACCTCTTGTCATTTCTCCACACCTGAGATGAATCCTCCTACTCATACTACCCCTGCCAATACTCTTCTGGCCTCCCTTTCAATGCTGAACACAAACACCAGATCAAATCTTGCAGTACCCTCAGCCCCAATCAGGACGAATGGAGATGGGAGCGATGGTGATGGTGACGAGGGCAATGGTGATGAGGGCGACAGTGACAAGGGCGATGGTGACAAGGGCGACAGTGACAAGGGCGACAGTGACAAGGGCGACGGTGACAAGGGCGACGGTGACAAGGGTGATGGTGATGAGGGCAACAGTGATGAGGTGGGCAGTGATGACAAAGATGGAGGTCATTCCCCCAATTCTGTGCAATTCCACGAGTTTCAGCCTTCAACTTCTTCCCAGCGGCCCCAGAAGGGAAAACCGGATTACCCCAGTGCAGATGTGAGTAATCATTTGGGTATTTTCTTTGAATTTGTGTTGATGCTCTTACAATTGAAAGACGCATTCACTGGGTGACACTCAGCCTCAGACCAAAAGGAATCAGAACCACACTCATTCTCTCAATGGCAATAAATCTCCAATCCCTGATATGTCGCCTCAAAGTCCCCAATTCGGTACTCTGTCACCGCTGAAATTTGCTGCAGCCTGGGATAATTCCATGCCCCACCCATCATCCAACATTCTCAGCCTATCTGATGAAGATAGTGACGAAATTATCCACCATCTTCCTGATACATTTGGCTCACATGGTGTATTGAGGCAGAATCGGTCGCCCTTGTCTGGTGTCTCTGTCCACAAAGTTGAAGAGCCGCCCATGGTAGCTAATTCAAAAAAACACGGGCTCGTCTCGAACACTGCTACTCATATTGCGAATGCAGCACCTGACGATGTCAACAATTGTCTTGATCCTGACTTCTGGCCTGACAATCCTTCCATTTCATCTTCCCTTCCCTTCTTCGATGGACCAGTCCCTGAAGCTGTCATATTGAGAGCTCGGTTGCTTAGGGATTGATTTCTTGAGGATCTTGGTGTGCTAGCAGAGAAGACCCGATATCCCCGGCTTAAGCTTCTTATGGTCACTGAGGTCAAGCTCATCAATCATGCTGTGGTAGACAAGGAGAAGGGTCAACATGAAAAGAATGCTTTCAACGGATGGTCACAGTCATACATGAAAGAGGCTCCAAATCCTCTTCAGGGCGAAGTTGGACATCGTGAGTTCTCATTGATTTCTGAACTCATTCTTGCAGTCCTAATATGTATTTACAAGGCAAACAAAGCGACTACATGAGGGAGGTCATCACACCTGCCTGGTATGCATTCAAGCGCGAGCATGAAGCAATCGGTGACCTAGATGAGCAGTTGTCCTGCCTGCAAGCTGAGATGGTCATGGTTGAGATTGATGATCTCAAGCAAGCATCGCAAGGTGCAGGATTAAGCCGTTTGATGGCTGCGGAACAAGATGGAATGGTTGCCTGAGTGAGTAAATTGACCAAATGTGTGTCAATTAACTTATGATGACCTTGTGTTCAGGCAAAAACCATAGCGATGGCTGGTGCACACACCATCATCCTCATGGTAAGCGGGCGACCACAGGATGACAAATCTGCAGCACAGAATGGTGTTTTCTATGGATCTGATGCAGCATGACAGTTTTGGACCAGCATCAACAACCCACTTGGAAATATCATCTGGCAGTTTTATATATTTGTCAATAATGAAACCATTAGGCTTCAACAAGTGGAGCTAAATCCCGAACTTGCACAAGTGAGTGCTTGGCGTGCCAAGCTTACTGATATCTCAAAGGCCAAGGCAGCAAGCAGCAAGCACTTAAGGGCGTTATTCGGTATGATCATGTGTTCAAGCTCTATGGCACCAGTGCTAATATTATAATTTGCATGCAGAGCCATTTGTGAGTCTTGAGGAATGGTTCCCTTGGCAAAGTCTTGCTGACCTTCTCTATGGACATCAACTTGAGATCATAAATTGGGGCATGGTGCCAGGTTTTGCAAACCTGGATCGCGATGCCTCGAATTCTGTCATCAGTTGGCGTCTGCTCTGTTCCAAATTCCACAAGGCACCATCAAATATCATCATTGGTATTCGTCGATGGAGCGCACATATGTAGAATGATTCTCTACTATCTCAAACATAATCTGACCTAACTTTGTGAAACAGGCAATATGAAGATGTCTCTTGCAGGCCAGGCCTCTGTCCCGATTATGACTGATTGCAATGGGAAGGTCTTGATGTGGGTCCGTTCGTCGCAGCGATACCTGGAGGACATTGAGGATGTGCAAGACCCTGCAATTGCTGGCACAAGAAAAGGTAAATGCCCAATTCCGGGCAAGCCTGAGGGTAGGAGCAAGAAGTGTAGTAGGGCAGCAGTGGCAGCTGCTGCTCCTATAGCAGCCCATAGCACCACATCTGTTGATGTTCCCCTCGTCACTGGTGACACAGAAACCGAAGCTACCACTGCCATATCTACTTGTAACATCACAGCTCCTGGGCTCCTCATAACCAGTGGCATCGAAGCTAATCCTGCAGCTGCCGATGCGCTCCTTACGACTTGCAATGATGTAGTAGCCCTGCCCCAAGTCACATGTTGACATCTCCTGACGTTAATGGCAGCTCCAGTCCCCCCTCAGGATCATTCAATCCTTTTGTCGCAGCTGAAAGCAGTACTGGTATGTCCTTTGCGGGTATGCCTAATGTTCCGCAATCGACTGGCCATGGCGGCACACTCGATCCTTTTGGGTTGGGTGCCCAGGTGCATGCCAGTGGTGGAACCCCATCCTTTAATTGTATTCAATTCAATCCCTTCGCTCCCATGAACAACAACTTCCTCAGTACTTTTCAACCACCCCAACACTCATTGCTGTCAGCCCCCACGTCTGCTCCACACCTCCATCAGCCATACAGCTATGGAAATCCAATGCTGCCATACCAAGGCATGCAGCACCCCGATCCATTGGGACTCTCGTCCTTTGAGGGCCAGCGCTTGAATCCCAACAGCTATGGCTCCTCACAGCAGAACGTTGACTTCCATGATTTTTCGGCAGCATCCCAGGCTGGCCCAGACATCTGGAGGCTGCCCACTGGCCCGAACTTTCCTCCTTGATGGGCAATGCCTTGTACAGACCAACCCACTTCCACTTACAGAGTATTCCTGGATTTCTAGCATTGCCATACGTCTTGCATTTCCGTACGTCTTGCATTGCCGTACATCTTGTATTGCTGTACGTCTCGCATTGCCATGTGTCTCACATTGCTGTATGTCTCACATCGCCGTACGTCTCGCATCATCATACTTGCTTCTCATATCATCATACTTCTCACATTGCCATACATCTCCCATGAAATCCCCACACCATCATACTTCTCATGTCGAATTCCCATGTCACATACTTCTCACATTAAATTCTCACGTTGCCCTGGTCCTTGCAGTCAGCTCTTGCATCATCTCAGCTCCCATGTCATCTCGACTCTCACGTTGTCTCAACTCAACTCGCATCGTCTCAGCTTTTGTATGATCTCAGCTCTTGTGCTGTCTTAGACACCATCATACACCATGTTGTCTAGCTCTCGTGCCAAACTCCCCGCATCAGCATGTCATCACAATCTCCGCATCATCACAATCCCCCACATTGTTGTAATCCCCACATTGTCGTAATCCCCATGTCATCGTAATCCCCACATTGTCGTAATCCCCGCATCATCGTAATCCCCACATCATCATAATCCCTGCATCATCGTAATCCCCGCATCATCGTAATCCCGCATCATCATAATCCCCGCATCATCGTAATCCCCGTGTTGTCGTAATCCCGTGTTGTCGTAATCCCCGTGTTGTCGTAATCCCCATGTCGTCATAATCCCCATGTCGTCATAATCCCCACATCGTCGTAATCCCCATGTCGTCGTAATCCCGCATTGTCATAATCCCCACATTGTCGTAATCCCTGCATTGTCGTAATCCCTGCATTGTCGTAATCCCTGCATCGTCGTAATCCCTGCATCATCATAATCCCTGCATCGTCATAATCCCTGCGTCATCATAATCCCTCCTTTATCATGATTTTCTCATTGCACATGATCCCCATTTCCTGTCAATACAACTTCTCATTTAGACTACCTTGCTTTGGAATATTATGATACTCTTGATTGGAACTATTGGTGCATACAGACTTGGAAGAGTAATGAAAAGAAGGTAATGATGGACTTAGAAAAAAAAACTCCATTGCGGAGATAAAGCATGTGGATGCCGTCACTTGGACAAAAAAGGAATTATAGTCAGGAATGAAGCTTGCCAGTAAGACTCTAAGCTGAGGGTATGTTTTCGTGGGGCCAGGGTCTAAAAAATTGCCTGGCATGGCCCCATGAGACCTAATTTTGCAGATGGGACCATGGGCCCATGCCAGTAGCTGAGTACATGTGGGGCCATGTGTGCATAGGCCTATTAGACCCGCTTTCATACCAAAAAAAGACTACCTAGTTAGATACCAAAATAGGGCTGCCTAAGGTGCATGGCTGGCTATTACTAGGTTGGTTATGTAATAAGAGATGAATCTAGCTATAAGCCAGGGCAGCACCAAACTCCAGTGGAGAAGCTTTCCACTGGATTGAATAAGAAGGAAGAAAGAGAAAACAAAAGAGAGAAGGGAGGCAAGAGCTATGGCTCTCCCCATGAGTCTTCCAAGTGGCCTATGGGACTCCAGACACCACTAACATGCAGGTGGATAAAGACCATCATGCCAATCTTTCATATGTACAGGAGACTTATGGACAAGACTTGAGCATGTATACATTTCTGGATTACCCTTTGGATATAATGTGCCAATTTTTTTTTTGCAACTCCCAGGGGATACCTGAAGCTTGGACCCAAATTATGAGGGGACCTCATAATTAAGCCTGGTTCTATTCAGTATGATCCTCAAATAGACTTATTAGACAGGAGTCATGCAGTACATGTTCTCGCACAACTACTACCTAGTCCCGGATCCCGTGGCAATGATTTTCAATTAGGGGACTCACAATGCTCTCAAGTATGGTGTGCTGGTGCTTCTCTCCTGTCAGCTTTGAGTATGCCGATAGCAATACCGCACAAACTATCAGTGTGTCTCTATCAACACTGCAGATTAACAACCAGCTTCATGATGCTCTGTGCCCATGCTGTTCTCTAGCAAACCCTCTATTGAATCGGGAGGGGCCTCACATAGATCTTCCTGGCGACACCAGCCCCCAAGATGGCACTTTAGGATGATTATTCATGCAGTTGATGTTCTTGCTGAGAGGCTTTCTGAGACGTTGGTATCCTAGCCCACGGCGTATTGTTCATAAAATATGCTTCCGTCCTATTGCAAGACTGCAAGTTACGGCAATGAGTGTCGACGAAGGATATCCTATTCGCACTTTTCGACTTCTCCTATCAAAGGAAGTCCATGGGAGGTCGAGACACCGGAGTGCGTGATCCTGTACAATGACGCTGCGTCCCGGGTTCAGTATGCGGTTCTTTAGTGCGTTAATTCCTGATCCGGGTGTCATTCCAGATCTGACCGATGTCGCGGACTGACAGGAATTGCATTCTGAAGTGTTGGAGTTGCAGCCTGTTCAGCCGCCACTCTCGTTCATGAGTGAACGCTGAAGAAAAGTAGGGGATTTCGCGAGCCGAACAAATCCTACTAACCCACCTCGCTAGGCTGGTTCTGCAACTCCGTCGTGGTGAATTCCCTCACTATGGACCTGAGTGATGTCAATGGAGCGCAATTGCAGCTCCACGCCCTCGGGATCAAAGATGCACCGATGAGTACATATACCAGTTCTCCTCGACAGGGTTGTTTCCATAGACAAGAAATTCTGCCGCAACTGTACCGTACTCTAGGGCGAGTTGATTTCTTGGGCAATCCAGTGAGTTTCATGCACAAGACTATGCTTGCTCCGACTGATCAGGCTAGGGTTGGCCCATTCACGAACTTCAGCTCTGGCATAGCCGACGTCTTTTATGAACCATAGAAGGGTGCCAGGATCCATGGAAAGTTGGAAACAAACAATTAGGGATCTGGATTAGAGGGCCCTGGCCGAAATTCCATTAGAACAGGAATAAGCAATGCCAAGCACTGAAAGCAGGACGGCCTCAATTTTATCTCCAGCTGCGGTATACCCCAGAGCTTGCAAAGGAACATCTCTGCTCTAGAACACCATTAGTTGCCTAAAGCAAGGGATCTGAACAGGTTTGGAACCCTCAAACAGAGATTGGAACAAATGTTGAAGTGTTGGAGATTGAACATGACTCTCAGAATTGAAGACTGCAAGTTGATCTGCAGCAAGCAGGCAATAAATGTTCACAGCTGCCTCATTACATTTGCCTCAAGGGCCTCAATGATGACTAAACTCTCCAAGACAAATGGCGAAGGTGCAAAGCAAGCGGGCAAGAAATAGATTGGGTTAATCCACCCTGTAGCCTGTAACAAATGGTTGCAGCCTCCTCGAATCAGCTCTGGGACTTCTTGATGGTGGCCGATTGAAAAGCTGAAGGGGGGGGATCATTAAGAGAGAGAGCAAGATCTCGACGGAATGATTCCGCTTGATCTGCAGCAAGCAGGCTCTCGGCTTCCTTACTTGACTCGAGAGCCTCTTTAAGGCGACCAGATTTCGAAAGACAATGCGAGAGGTTGTCAAGAGAGTAAACAAGCTCTGAGCGGAATGCTTGCGGTCGATCTACAGCTAGCAGACGATAAATGTTCACGGCCTCCCCACTTGCCTTCAATTGCTTCTCCATGGCGGCCAACTCCCAAAAGACGAAGGGAGAGTGTGTTAAGAGAGGAAGCAAGATGTGGACGGTATGATTCCGGTCGATCTGCAGCTAGCAGGCGATAAATGCTCGTGACTTCCTCACTTGATTTGAGAGCCTCTTCCAGGTGACCAGAGTCCGAAAGAGAAAGCGAGAGTTGGTAAGAGAGCGAGCAAGATCTGTGCGGAACACTTGCGGTCGATCTACAGCTAGCAGACGATAAATGTTCACGGCCTCCTTAATTGCTTCAATTGCTTCTCCATGGCGGCCAACTCCCAAAAGACGAAGGGAGAGTGTGTTAAGAGAGAAAGCAAGATCTGGGCGGAATGATTCAGGTCGATCTGCAGCTAGCAGGCGATAAATGCTGGTTGCTTCCTCAATTGCCTTAATTGCATCATCACGCGACCAAATCCCCAAAGATTTAAGGAGAAACTGGTAAGAGAGAGAGCAAGATCTGGGTGGAATGATTCCGGTTGATCTGCGGCTAGCAGGCGATAGATGCTCGTGGCTTCCTCACTTGATTTGCCAGCCTCTTCAAGGCGACCAGAGGCCGAAAGACGACGCGAGAGGTCGGTAAGAGAGTGAGCAAAATCTGGGCGAAATACTTGCGGTCGATCTGCGACTAGCAGACCATAAATGCTCACGCTTCCTCGACTGCCTTGAGTGCTTCTTCATGACGACGAAGTTCCGAAAGACAACGCGAAAGGTTGATAAGAGAGAGAGCAAGATCTGGGCGGAACACTTGGGTCGATCTGCGACCAGCAGATGATAAATGCTCACGGCTTCCTCGACTGCCTTGAGTGCTTCTTCGTGACGACGAAATTGCGAAAGACAACGCGAGAGGTTGATAAGAGAGAGAGCAAGATCTGGGCGGAATACTTGCGGCCGATCTGCGACTAGCAGACCATAAATGCTCACGGCTTCCTCGGCTGCCTTGAGTGCTTCTTCATGGCGACGAAATTTCGAAAGACAACTCGAGAGGTTGATAAGAGAGAGAGCAAGATCTGGGCGGAATACCTGCGGTCGATCTCACGACTAGCAGACGATAAATGCCCATGGCCTCCTTAATTGCCTGAAGTGCTTCTTGACGGCGACCAAATTCCAAAAGACGAAGGGAGAGATTGTTCAGAGAGAGAGCAAAGATGTGGAAATAATTCCGGTCGATCTGCGGCTAGAGGGCGATAAATGCTCACTGCCTCCTCACTTGGCTTCAGGGCCTCGTAATGGCGACCAAATTCGAAGAATTATCTCTCTCTTTA
>MU129042.1:0-22635 GCA_014904985.1 Hydnum rufescens UP504 | reverse complement strand
GTGGCCAAAACTGTTTCGCGGAGTTGTCGTGTCGGGTCCCCAATCTGTGGCCAGCGAGTCCCCCATCCCACAAACGGTATTTTCATGCCCGTGACGACCAAAATATCCGGTAACATCCTGCCGACCTCGGCCGTAAGCTCGGATATGTGAGTCGTGAGGTATGAGACATAACGATCATGCCCAGTTCGTAGTATGGTCATGCCCGGGATCTATTCAGTCTTCATCAGTGCCTAATTTTATCTTGAAGTAAGCATGATATGTACCTTGAGTCAGGTGGTGCCGCAGTCGCTCGTAACCCCAGCTCTTCGAAGCATCTCCCTGTACAGCTGCACCGATCTGTTCAAACACTGCCTGACC
Source organism: Hydnum rufescens UP504 (assembly GCA_014904985.1). Taxonomy (NCBI): domain Eukaryota; kingdom Fungi; phylum Basidiomycota; class Agaricomycetes; order Cantharellales; family Hydnaceae; genus Hydnum; species Hydnum rufescens. The sequence goes on along the minus strand of MU129042.1, from coordinate 22,278 downwards.
CGCCGGACGCTCAAAGAAGCGTGCAGTCCTGCTGCAGAAATCGAAACCTGATAATGGGGTGGTTATTATCCGACCAAACAGCCGTGCACAGACATGGATTACTGACGGAGTGCTTTCAGAGGTTACCAGCGGTCTTGCTGAGACTGATGGATCAGGAGACACAATCGTCTCCATTCTCTCCGCAGGGTCAAATGCTCTGATTGATGTAACGAACTTTATGATAACAATAGCTGATTGGTATAAGATGAGAATGTGTGCATTGAATGTGCACTCACTTGGAATGTGTGCAAGCAATCTGTCACATTGTCTCCGTACATCGATATCGCAGTCATAACTTTATCCGCCGGATATAGCGCGTTACAAGACGCAAACGGGACCATCGTGTTGCGTCAGCAGAGATTGCCATCAAGTTACTATAGCCATAACCAAAAGACATATATTTCGCTGCAACAAATGTGCAAGATATTGGAACACATACCTTTTCAAAGCGAATAGACTTGAAGCCGTTGGCGTACTATCGGGGATATTCCTCCCTTTCAGCCCGTCCACCAAGGAGTGAAGGAACTTCAGGACCCGAAATAAGAGATGGGTGCATTCATCTTTTCCATCCCGCATGGTTTTAACTGCGACCCTTATCCCCGACACTACATCCAGAACTTGGGTGAGCGGGGCTGTAAGTGCGAGAGGGACGGCAGGAATATCCTCCGAGAGGGAAGTCACGGCGAGCGCAACATCCCATCCTGGGCCGGCGGTCTCGTGCAGGTAGTGCAGGTATACTGGCTGAGGCGTAAGTGGAGGTTCAGGAAGACTGCGTTGAACGATGGAGGTGGATGGTTTATTGGAAGAGAAATCACGAGATGGCAGTGATGGCGATTGGATGCTACGTCCTCTCGGTGAAAACGAGTTTTCTGGAGGGCATGGGATGTCGTATATTGTAGAGAGAGGGAGGGGATGTTTGCGAGGCGATGCGAGGCGATACGAGGCGATGCTCACCGCGGAGATCATCATCCCTGAATGCACTGGGCCTAGTCCCAGCCGGATCACTAGACGTGGACGGCAAAGACAGCTCCAAGTTTCGCACGTTTGCCTCATCTTCACGAGTTTCTGGTGCCAACTCGAATGTACTTGGCCCCGGGTTCCACCGTTATGGGATCGCACCCCCAAGGCCGTATCTACTCCATCTCCTCCGCCTATGTCAAGGCCATGCAATGTGGTCGTCCTCTTGACGGAGAGAATAGATTGGATGCCCTCCACTATATGATCCGCATTGGAAGCTCCTCTAGCTTCTTCGATGGACCGCCCCAACTCTGTGATGCAGGCTAAAACTATTCCAAGCGCCTGTTCCATTACACCTTACATCATCCAAGGGGCCCTTGAGGAGTAACTCGGAAGTATGGCGAAGTACTCTTTGGGGGGGAAGAGTGTTAAAGATGCCATGGGATAAGAAATGTACGGTACTTACGTGGATAAAACGGGCAAACCACTGGTCAGGATGGATGCATTACGATAATCCCGTTCCGTCGGATGAGACGGCAAAAGAGCTCCATCTGGAGGAACACAGAGCAACAGGAGTCGGCAGGTAGCAAATGCACGGTTCGCGATCGACGTTAATGGCGTGCCGAATCTCCCCAAGGCCTGCGCTTGCCTTGCTATGTCCACCGCGCGATCGAAAGAGTTGGTAAGTAACTTTGGAGGATTTCCGTGTCTTTCCAATGCCTCCTGAGCAGCTACAGCTTCAACAGTGATGACAAGAGGGACCCTAGATCACGTCTATGAGTAGATACAAGGGAATAGAACTGGAAGTGTCTCACAGATATGATAAATCGAGGGGAGAAACATCGGGATTGCGATTGGCACTATGCGCGATCCACCGCCTTATCGCCTTGGCCGCTCGCTTTGAGCCTGAGCCCTTGTATAAGCCACACACAGTGAGCGCGGAAGATCAACTCAATGATGCAGCTCTTACCCTGACAAAATCCTCACCAACTCCTACACACTTCATGTTGAATGTCCGACAGCCCGAGCAGACACCATTTGTCAGCCCAGATTCCAGGGAGCAAGGGATGTTTTGAAGACGGCAAGGCCAACAGCTCTGGTCGCGTGGAACATCGCTCGCCTGAGATGTAGCATTGTTCCTTGTGAGGATACGCCGGAGTCGTCGGAACATGTGGTTAGGGAGACAGTATGGTTCAGCACTTCAAAACAAATGGGCATGGGGGCACAATAATGAGAAGGGTCTGTGAAAAGAAAGGTTTCCGTCTGACTGTGTAATCCCCAAATATGGAAAGTTCGTTTCAGCAAGCTGGAGATATGTTTGTGACAAAGGGAACGAAGTGTACAGTAATCCGGCAACACGATACAGTATGTACGGACTACCGAACTGAAATTGCTCATTTTAAATTAGCGTGAGCCTTTCTCCTTTTGTATTCTCTGTCAACTGGACACTCGCTGGCGAATTTCCATCTGGGGAGAAGAAATCCCAGAACGGGAAGTACACCCCTTCAAGCTCTCACTATCGTCTATGGCAGTTCCCCACTACCCCTGGACGATAGCAGGCCACCTGCCCAAGCTCCTTCAAGAACTTGCCAAAATTCCTGTCGATGGCGGTACAAATTTTGCAGATCTCCTTGTTGGCACACCCGACAGGGCCGTTTTGATCGGCGAGGCCCAATCTGCCGTGCTCGCCCAAATACGACACTACGAAGGCAGACTCGCCGCCGTCGACGCTACTCATGAAGAGGATGTGCAAGAGATTCAACAGTAAGTGCAAGACACGCCTTTCTGGGATCGATTATTTGAACGAGCATTACTTAAAGAGCGCCCTCAGGAGGCTGAGCCAATTACATGACGCTCTCCACTATGGTGCAGACAATCAACCGGTACATGACACCTTGGCCCATCTTCAGGCAGTCCTCGATGGGACGGCTCCTGTGGTAAGTGGCACTCATTATATTGGGGATGCTGTCGGTGAATTAGAGTATCTAGACACCTCGGTCTCCTCAAACCAGCCCAACGCATGGACCAATCCTGGAGATTCTCCTTCACCATCTAGATAGAACTCGAGAGAAGGTAACACTTCGTAAGTCTAAGTGGACAGGATCAGATTGTTTCATTCACCTATTATCTGTACAGGGGTGAATGAGGACCTCTTCTCAGCAGAATATATCTCGGGTGGCCTCCGTGACAAACTTCGACTCGATACTAACATCCGTCCTCGCTTTTACATTAAACATATCAATGCCCACGGGTACACAAATGGCGGGACCAAGTGGGAGCTTGTCAGTACTACCCAACCCTTGGGACGGCATCGGAGAGAGCTGCATGTCGTACTCAGGACGGGTCCTACACCCTCGTGCTCTTAGGCCATGAGTGGAGGTGGAAAGCAGACAGAACACGAGTTCTCGGTAAGGAGAACACTGTCACTAGTAATATTTCTGTAGCATTGTTGACTTTTTTTTTGAACATTAGATTGCAACACAGCCCGACACTCCCTGCAAGGCATCGAATTGAAACGATTTGGCCAGGTTAAGGAGGTGGATGAACATGACTGGCCAGTAGAAGCTGATTACTACCATTGTAGTGTCTATGGACGAGTAAATGCACTACATCGAACGAGGTCAATGGTGCGCAATATGGGAGACAGGATTCGGACTGTGTTATAATATCAATGTACAACTATGGATCATGTAATGTTGTTTGCAAGCCCATGCGACGAACATGCAATCGGCTGAACGGCAGCAGAATGGCCGTTGCAATGAGTGCTTTTGGAATGGTATTCTATGACACACAGTGAAATCCTCAGAGCCTGAGTGCACAATGGTCAAATTGCTCAGATTCTGCGACCACTGAGACTCCACACATTGGCATATGCGGATGGAATGGTTTGTTTCTTTGCAATATATTTTGTGTAACGCAATGGTGTGAATGGCAATGCGGACTTACATACGTGAAGCGCGCTGCCTCTTATGACTTCGCCGTAAAGATAAATTAGTACGTGTCGTCCAGCTCGTCCAGCACGGTAATGCGCGCCAACTCGCATTTCGAACTCATGAGTCATTGTCCAATCAGTATGTGGCCATGGAGGACCAATCAATGCACTTACTGTCCGCCTCTTTCATGGAATTCACAGTAGCAGAGACACCGCCTATCAGGCTCATCGCCTCGAACCACCACAAAATTAAGCTGATCGAGAACGACTGCAACGCTTGTCCCTTCAGTTCGTCTCCAAGCTCAAGACGGGATAGATGTGACGCCCAATACCGGCATGCAAACTGGGCTTCCGGTGACAACAGCAGTTCTCACTTTCTCTTCAAACCCGTCAACCTCGCGGTTCAGGAGCGACGGTTCCCAGATCCCAGTTACACCCCACTTTAGATTCGTGGCCACGAGTTCAAAGCATCGCATAGTGTCCGAGTTCCTGCTCTGGCGCGGGGACGATGACGAATTCGGAGAGAAGGCATCGTGAGGATCTGTAATGAAGTCAAGGAACGAAGGATGAGCCACCGGGAGCCTCGTGAATATCGGACGGTGAGAAGATGACCGAGAGAAGATACCGCAAGGTGGCTTCAAAGATGTGCATTTCGTACTGAACAAATCGAGCCAACAAATGAAACAGGAGAGGCTCTCATAATAGCACGAGGCTCCCGACGACAATTTGAAAGCGCCTTAGAAACTCTCTAGGGTTATACGACGGGAGGGAGTTGCGGAGCACACATGCAGAAATCGTCCAGCTGGGTATATGATATCCGTTCTTGGGCTGAGCGGGTACCAAGTATAAGGCGAAGATGTGTGTGAGGATCTCACGCAGGATCATCGCCAATACATCGGATCGCCGTAGGTACGTAAATGGATAGCTTCTTGAACTTTTCTAGCAGCGAATTCGTCCCCGCCTCTGTTATCAAATCCGTAGGCATCGGAACAGTAAGTTTCTATGGAATTTTAACCAATTCAATGAAGAGCTCTGAACGATTGATGCCTCCGTGTTATGGAGAAATCATCTTCGCAAGGTTCGGGACTTTTGGAGATGAGGATGGGCGAAGATGTGGACGGCCTGTGATCAAGATCCGTAGGAAAGGTATTCGGATGAGGGTGCAAACCCCGGTCGCAAAATGTCGGCGGCACCCTTCTCCTCACACTCGTCGAGGCATCGAGGATGATAAGCATAGGGCGCCAACGAGGATTGATAGCGCGAAGGAGCGTCAAGGTTAATCCATGAAGCTCGGACAGCAATGTCTTCTGCCCAAGCGTCGGATCTTGTTTTAGGGCATCCACAATGATCACCTTGAACGCACTGTCCGATTTCGCGAGCCGCAGAGCCTGCGTCAGGAATACAAGTAGTGGGTGACGTAGGGAAATATCGCCGCTCACTCAACGGCTGTTTAGGCAATCGCTGATTTGCCGACTCCAACGAGTCCGTTGAGCCAGTACACCGGCCATCACCACTCTCCAGCTACGACGTGATCTTGGCCAACACAGCTACACGAGTGCCTTCAACACACGACACTGGTGCGTCCTCGCCTCCAGAACGGTGGCTTGCACACATGGCACGAGGAGACAGCAGAATGTCGTGGATCTGTGACCTTCGTGCGAAAATGCGGAAATCGTCTTCAACTTGGACTGGATCAATGGGGTGCGCTGGACAATGCACCGTACCGGTAGAAGACACCACTTTGTATTTGAAGAAATATGCTTTGATTATCTACGCTCGGATCTTCATGCATTAATAATTGATGACTATTGTTGAAGTCTCCTTGGAGACTCACAAGTTTAATTCACACGCACTCACAAGCATCATAAGGAGGGAGAACACCATGCTCACTACGGAGACCATCATACCCGAGTACCTTAAGCCCTGTCCCAGCCAGATCACCAGCAAAGACAACCCCGAGTTTCGCATGGTTGGCTCATTTTCACGAGTCTCCGGTGCCAAGCCGGGCACTCGGTCTTCGGGCTCCAGCATCATCAAATTGGAGCCAGAAGCTCGCGTCTACTCCACCTCCCTCGACTATGTCGAAGTCACGCAATGTGGTCTTCATGGCCCCGAGAATGTCTTCCATATGACCCACATAGACAGTTCCTCTAGCTTCTTGGAGGAGTGCTTCAATTCTGGGACGCAAGCTAAGATTATTCCAAATGCCTCTTCCATTCCATGATCCACTCGTGCAACCCTAGAGCAGCGGCTCCGACGTATAGTGGACTATTCTTTGTGGGAAACGTGTCTTAAAGACAGCACGGGAAGAGGAATGCGGGGTAATTATAAAGGTAAATCGGGTAAACCAGCGGTCACGATGGGCGCAAAACGACAATCCCCTTCAGTCGGATGAAATGGAAAAAGAGCACCGTCTGCAGGAACATAGAGCAACAGGACTTAGCAGGTGGAAAATGCACGGTTCAAAATCGACGTTAGCAGGGTGCCGAGCCTCCACAAGTCCTATGCTTTTCTCATTATGGGTCACAAGAGTTGGTAAGCAACTTGGGAGGATGCGCAGGTCCCTCAAATGCCTCCTGAGCAGCCACGGCTTCGAGGATCATGACAAGGAAGATACTAGATCCCGTCCATAAATTGAGCGGAGGCACATCAGGATTGCGGTTGGCGGGATGAGCAATCCACCGCCTTTACCTTGGCCGCTCGCTTTGAGCCCTAGGGCTTGCATGAGTCACACACGGTGAGTGGGGAACGTAGGTCTCACCCTGGGAAAATTCTTACCGACTCCTAACATTTCATGTTGAATATTTGACAGACCAAGCAGACACCATTTCTCACCCCAGATCGTCAAGAGCAAGGGCAGTTTTGAAGACGACAGGGCCAGCAGCCCTGGTGGCGTAGAACATCGCTAGCTGAGGTGCACCATGGGTCATTATAAGGGGGCGCCAGAATCGTCGGGACGTGTGGTTGTGAGGAAAGCGCGCCTCGGGAACTTCCGCAGTGATCGGAAACGCGATCTGCGAGGATCTACGTCGAAGCCGGTTATTCAGTATGATGCTCGCACAACTGTCCCGCGGCAATGATTTTCGATTAGGGGACTCGCAACGGTCTCGAGTGTTGTGTCCTGGTGCTTCTCTCCGTGCCTTCCACTCATGTTTCCTGATGGGCGTTGTCCCTTGAGGCCCTAAGTGCCAGACCGGAAATCGTTCTGGGAACTCCATCTCTAACTGAAGTGCTGTGTATACATCGGAGTATCTTGGGAACTTGGCCATGGGAAATATAAACGTTCCCAGGTGGTTACACTGGCGCCAAGATTGATTCTGAGACATCGTCTAGGGAAATCTCTCCGTTTCCGAGAACGTGGGGCGTCTTTACCGCCGAAAATCAACCCTGGAACTTGGGAAGAGGGCTCCGATTCAACTTATGAAACCTAGAAATGAGGAGCCTCCGACAGTTGCATATCCTGGTCTCAATACACGATGGCACCAGAAGGACTAGTTCAGTGCTTCTCACCTCACTATTAGCTTATGAGGCTGCCCCCAACTAACATCCACAAAGTCGATATCGTGCAGTTGCGGGTATCATCTCGTGGCGAGGAATCCCAACCACCGAATCTCATCAAGACAGACGTTGCAATTGAAGGGGCCAATCCTTTTGTGACCTTTTCTTTCGCTCGGTGGCCATTTCGAGTTCAGAGACAGTGATGTTTCTACACTTTCTCCCAGAACATAAGGCGTTTCTATAGCTAATCGCTGGAAGGCATGGGGTTCTGAAATATGCTGTATAATATGACACGCATCACGAAGATGGAAGCTCGGGTACCCAAGTTCCACTGTACACTGTGCTCGGTCATTCGTCGGTGGCTAATGCCTGGGCTTCCCTTCGGCATCCTATAAAAGGCATCACTTGTACTCAAACAACGAAACCCGTGGCATCCGCATGCTAGAAATCGGGACCCTTACTCCATTCAAGCTCCGAACCCCGCATGGACCCTACACTATCTCCCTTGATAGTTCGTGCTGAGGTTGGAACGCAAACCCTCGCTGTATCGAACTACGTTAAATCCCTCAGCCTGTTGCAAGTCCAAGCCCCGTCTGCAGAGCTCGTCTCGGGCAGTGACCTTAATGGGAATGGAGGCTTTCGTACCAGTCGTCGCCGAGGACGGATAGGTTCTCTAACTGTTAACTTGGACTCTGCGGGCTTCGGTGTCTTGCTGATCCATAAACAAATGGTGGAACTCGCGCGTATTTCCTTGACGGCGTTCAGTCTCGAGTACGCCCATAGCAATACCGCGCAAACTATAAATGTATCTCTATCAACCCTGTGGATTCTCAACCGGCTTGGCTTGATGATGCTCTGTGCCCTGCAGTTCTCCACGAAACCCCTCAATCGAATAGAGACGGGTCTTACAGAGATCTTCTGGCGACACCAGCCTCCATGACGGCACTTAAGGATGACTGTTTGCGTAGTTGATCTTCTTGCCCAGAAGTTTCCTCATACGTGGGTATGTGCTCCCGTCTCATTGCAAGACTGCAAGCTATGATGATCAGTGTCGACGAGGATATCCTTTCAGCTCTTTTTGACTTTTCCTAGGTCAAGGGAAGTTTATGGGAGGTCGAAACACCGGAGGGAGTGCGGGATCCTATACCCCAACGCTGCGTCCCGTGTTCACTATATGGTTCTTTACTGCGTTAATTCCCGATCCGGGTGTCATTCCAGGTCTGACCGATGTCGCGGACTGACAGGAATTGCATTCTGAAGTGTTAGAGTTGTAGCCTGTTCAGCCGCCACCCTCGATCATGAAGAAAAGGATGTGATTTCGCGAGCCCAACGAATCCTACTAACCCACCTCGCTAGGCTGGTTCTGCAAACTTCGTTGGCAGTCGTGGTGAATTCCCTCACTAAGGCCCTGGGTAATGTCAATGAAGCGCAATCGCAGCTCAACGCCCTCGGGATCAAAGATGCACGGATGAGTACACCAGTTTTCCTCGACAAGGATCCTTTCCATTACAGACAAGAAGTTCTGCAACAACTGTACCGTATTCTAGGGTCTGTTGATTTCCTGGGTAAACCAGTGAGTTTCAGGGACAAGATTATGCTTGCTCCGACTGATCGGGCTAGCCACGTATTGCAGGTTCGAACTTCAGCTTTGGCATAGCCAGCGTGTTTTACAAACCAGAGAAAGGCGCCGTGATGCATGGACCCAAAGAATTAGGGATCGGAATTGGAGGGGCCTTGCCCCAAATCCAGCTACAACAGGAATAAGCAATGTAAAGCACTGAAGGCAGGACCGCCTCAAATTTTATCTACAGCTGTGATATACCCCAGAGCTTGCAAAGAGGAAGATCTCTGCTCTCGAACACCATTAGTTTCCTGAAGCAAGGGATCCAAGCAAGGTGCAAAGAGAGCAAGCAAGAAATAGATTGGGTCAAAATACCTCATAGCCTGTAACAAATGGTTGCGGCCTCCTCAAATCACCTCTGGGCTTCTTGATGGAGACCGGTTTGGAAGGATAAAGGGGGGGATCATTAAGAGAGACAGCAAGATCTCGGGGGAACGGTTCCGCTCGATCTGCCATTAGCAGGCTCTCGGCCTCCTTACTTGACTCGAGAGCCTCTTTAAGGCGACCAGATTTCGAAAGACAACGCGAGAGGTTGGTAAGAGAGCGAGCAAGATCTGGGCGGAATACTTGTGGTCGGTCTACAGCTAGCGGACGATAGATGCTCGTGGCCTCCTCAATTGCCTCAAGTGCTTCCTCATGGCGGCCGAAATCCAAAAGACGAAGGGAGAGATTGTTAAGAGAGAGAGCAAGATCTGGGCGGAATAATTCCGATCGATCTGCAGCTAGCGGGCGATAAATATGTAAGGCCTCCTCACTTGACCGAAGAGCCTCATCATGGCGACCCAATCCCGAAAGACAACGCGAAAGGTTGGTAAGAGAGCGAGCGAGATCTGGGAGGAATACTTCCGGTCGATCTGCGGCCCTCAGGCGATAAATGCCAACGGCCTCCTCACTTGACTTGAGGGCCTCTTCATGGCGACCAAATTCCGAAAGACAACGTGAGAGGTTGGTAAGAGAGCGGGCGAGATCTGGGAGGAATACTTCCGGTCGATCTACGACTAGCAGGCGATAAATGCTCGCGGCCTCCTCACTTGACTTGAGGGCCTCTTCATGGCGACCAAATTCCGAAAGGCAACGTGAGAGGTTGGTAAGAGAGCGAGCGAGATCTGGGTGGAATACCCGTGGTCGATCTGCAATGAGCAGACGATAAATGCTCGTGGCCTCTTCAATTGCCCCCAGTGCTTCTTCATGGCGGCCGAATTCCAAAAGATGAAGGGAGAGTTTGTTAAGAGAGAGAGCAAGATCTGGGCGGAATAATTCCGGTCGATCTGCAACTAGTGGGCGATAAACGCTTAAGGCCTCCTCGCTTGACTCGAGAGCCTCTTCATGGCGACCAAATTCCGAAAGACAATGCGAGAGGCTGGTGAGAGAGCGAGCGAGATCTGGGCGGAACACTTGTGGTCGATCTGCAGCTAGCAGACGATAAATGCTGACAGATTCCTCACTTGCCTCAAGTGCTTCCTGATGGCGGCCAAATTTCGAAAGACAAAGCGAGGAATTGTTAAGAGATAGAGCGAAATATGGATGGAATATGTCTGGTTGCTTTACCACTAGATGGCGATAAATGTCCAAAGCCTCCGTATTTGACTTGAGCGCTTCCTCATGGCGACCAAATTCCGAAAGATGAATGGAGAAGTTGTAAAGAGACTGAGCAAGATATGCGCGGAGTGCATCCGGGGGATCTGTGACTTCTAGGCGATAAATGCTCACAGCCTCCTCACTCGCCTCAAGCATTTCTTGATGGCGGCCCAATTTCCAAAGATGAGTGGAGAAGATGACAAGGGAGTGGGCGAGACCTAGGTGGAATACTTTCGGTTGAAGTTGGCGAAAAATGCTGACGGCCTCCTGACATGGCTTGAGGCCTTCCTCATTGCGGCCAAGGTACCAAAGGCAGGCGGAGAGACCGGTGAGCGAGGAAGCAACATCTGCCATCTCTCCTCGAAGTCGGCACAGTTCCACTACCTGAGCCTGGACCGCAAGGACTTCATCCCAAAGGCCCAAATCCCTCAAGTTCAACACCAATTCATACAGCCTTTTTGATAGCATAGCTGAGTCAAGTTTAACCTGCGAGGTATCATGCAGTTCGTCCAGCAGTTGCAATGTTGCCAAAAGTGTTTCGCGTAATTGCTGCATTGGGTTCCCCGTCTGTGGCCAGCGAGTTTCCCATCTTACAGACGGCATTTTCTTATCCGTGACGACCGAAATATCCGGCAAGATAGAGCCGACCTCGGCCGTAAGCTCGGATATCTGCATCGTGAGGTATAAGACACGATGGTTATACCTAGTCATGCCCGGGGATCTATTTAGTCTTCATCAGTGCCTAATTAACATCTTGGAGCAAGCATGATACGTACCTTGAGCCAGGCGGTGCTGCAGTCGTCCGTAACCCCAGCTCTTCCAAGCGCCCCTGTACAGCGGCTCCGACCTGTTCAAGCACTCCCTGACCCGCCGGGCTCTCAAGGAGGTTGCGCAGTCCTGCATCAATCGAAGCCTGATAATGGGGTGGTTATCATCCGGCCAAACGGCGGTGCACAGACATGGATTACTGACTGGAGTGCTTTCAGAGGATGCCACCCCTCTTGCTAAGACTGATGGGCCCCAAAGCGCAGTCATCTGATAACATTAGCTCATTGCATGAAGTGAGAATGTGTGCATTGAATATACACTCACTTGGATTCTGTGCAAGCAATCTGCCAGATTGTCTCCGTGCCTCGATATCGCAGACATAATTTTATCCCGCTGGAGGTGGCTCCCCAGACGATTCAAACCGGACCATCGTGTTGCGTCAGCATGGAATGCCATCAAGTTTCTATAGCCATAGCCGAAAGACATATTTCGGTACACCGAATGTCAATGAAATTTTAAACACATACCTTTTCAAAACGAATAGGCCTAAAGCCAGTGGCCTGCTATCGAGGGTGTTCATCCTCTTTAGATTGTCTACCAAGAGCTCAAGGAACCTTACGACCCGAACTACGAGCTGGGTACATCCATCTCTTCCATTTCGCATGGTTTTAACCACGTCGATTATCCCCGAAGCAACATCCAAAACTTGGGTGAGTGGGATTGTAAGTGCGAGAGGGACAGCAGGAATATCCGCCAAGATGGAGGTCACGGCGAAAGCAATATCCCATCGTGGGCCAGCGGTCTCGTTGAGGTAATCTGGGTATGGTGACTGAGGCACGCCTGGAGATTCAGGAAGAGTGTGTTGAACGATCGAGGTGGATGGTTTGTTAGGAGAGGAATCATGAAATGGCAGTGATGGCGACTTGACGCTACGTCTTCTCGGTGAAAAGAGTCTTCTGGAGCGCATGGAATAGGGAGGGGTGGGTTGTGAGGCGGTGCGAGGCGGTGCGAGGCCATGCTCACTGCGGAGACCATCATCCCCAGATACCCTGGGCCGGGGCCCAGCCGGATCACTAGGCGTGGACGGCAAAGACAAGTCCAAGTTTCGCATGGTTGCCTCATCTTCACGAGTTTCTGGTGCCAAGGCGAACGTACTCGGCCCGGGGGTTCCACCCTCATCAGACCGCGGCCCCAAGTCCACATCTGTTCCATCTGTTCCATCTGCTCTGACTACGTCGAGGTCATACAATGTGGTCGTCTTGACGCTGAGAATGGATTTAATGTCCTCCACTATGTGACCCACATCGGTAGCTCCTCTAGCTTCTTCGAGGGACTGCTCCAGTCGTGTGACACAGGCCAAGATTATTTCAAGTGCTTGGTCCATTGCACTTGCGTCATCCAAGGGTCCCTTGAGCAGTAGCTCGGAGGTCTGGCGAAGTATTCTTTAGGGAAAGGAATGTTAAACACGTCATGGGATTGAAAATGTACGGTACTTGCGTGGATAAAACGGGCAAAGCAGCGGTCAGGAAGGACACATTACGATAATCTCGTTCAATTGGATGAGATGGAAAAAGAGCTCCATCTTGAGGCACGCGGAGCAACAGGAGTCGGCAGGTGGCAAATGCATGGTTCGCGATCGACGTTAATGGGGGCCAAACTTTCCCAAGTCCTGCGCTTGACTGGCGATCTGCATCGCAAGGTTGAAAGAGTTGGTAAGTGTCTTTGGAGGATTCGTGTGTCTCTCCAATGCCTCCTGAACAGCTACGGGTTCGACAGTGAAGACAAGAGGTACACTAAGCCCTGCCTGTGAGTAGATACGGGAGAATAGAACTGAAAACGTCTCACAGGTGTGATAAATCAAGTGGAGGAACATCGGAATCGCGATTGACGGGATGAGCGATCCACTGCTTTATCGCGTTGGCTGCCCGCTTTGAGTTCGAGGTCTTGATTTAAGGCACACATTGTAAGCATGGAATATTGACTGAACGATGTAGGTCTTACCATGGGGAAATCCTCACCAACTCCTACACATTTCATGTTGAACGTTTGACAAACCAAACAGACACCGTTTGTCGGCCCAGACTCCAAAGAGCAAGGGGTATTTTGAAGGCGACAAGGCCAGCAGCGTTGGTCATGCGGAATACCGCTTGCCGGAGATGTAGCACGGGTCGGCATAAGGAAGCGCCGAAATCGTTGGAACATGTGGTTGGGAATGATTTGCCACTTCAAAACAAAAGTGCATGGGAGTACGATAATGACAAGCTCATAGAAAGAAAGGGCTTCCGCCTATGGCAAGTTTATTTCCAGTGGAGTACGATACAGTGCCTTAAGCTGGGAGATGTACGTGTGACAAAGGGAACATGCGATATCTCTCGTTCTTGCCTTTGGGCAACATCCGGATGCAAATCCGGAAACTCGGCTCGCCCAGCAACTCGGCGGCGGATCCAGATGGTGTTATATACATACGAAACTAGAACTGGTCGTATTTACTACTGTAGTGTAGTGGCTGACGTGGGGTTGGAATGTATTTTTTTTTGCATTTCCCCGGTTCGAAACCTGCGCAAGTCAAGAGATTAAATTAAGCGCCCATCCCGGTGTTCCGCCGTGAAGCATGCGGGATGTTTGGGAAACCTCCTTTTAGCTTATTCCAAATGTTATCTTAACTCCACATTCATCCCCCATATGAACCACCCTTGTGCGCGCGAGAAGTCAGATATTTCCTTTTTGGGAATGTTCGATTATCTTCTTCAAATTCACCCGGGACTTCTCAAGTAACTTTAAGATATAACTAATAACCTACTTCTGTAAATTTTACGAGCCCAAATACCGTATCTACCAACTTACACACCCCTCACCTTCAGCCGGCGTTGGCGCCGAATTTCCAGTTTTTGCTTCTGGATGTTGCCTAAAGTCCTCAACTGATATCTCTCGGTAAGGAGTTTTCCGAACTGTGGCCCGAGAGCATGAGGGCTTGATTACAGTAGTTACAGTAGTGGGGCTTCCCCTGACCTTCTCGCGATTTGGTTCCGGGAATACAAACAACTTGAGCTGCTTGCTACTGACTGAATGAGCCCTTTGACAGTTGACAGTATACCTGACAGGCTCGCACATTTGCTGGCGAATTTCTATTTAGGGGAGACATCCCAAAACCCAATGTACATCACCTTCGAGCTTCTGCTATCATCCTCGATGTAGTATCCCAAGTATGGCAGTGCACGGCCAACTCTCAAGACTACATCGGAACCTTGGCAAGCTGGCGGCCATTCCTGCCAGTGCCGGTACACACTCTGCAGATTGGGTCCTTGGGACATCCATCAACTTTTTGATCCATGAGGAACAATCCGTTCTGGAAGCCGAAAGACGGCAATGCGAAGAGGAAATTGCTGCCCTCGAGGCTACATGGGAGAGATTGCCCAGGAGCTTACGCAGCTTCGCCAGTACGTCCAAGAAACACCTTCTTAGAATCCATGATTTGAAGGAGTTTTACTTAAAGAGCTCCCCCAGGAGGCTACGCCAATTGAATGATGCTCTCCAGTATGGTGCAGTGAATGATCCGGTTTCTCAGATGTTGGCCTATCTTCATGCAGTCCGCAATGGCCCAGCTCCTGTCGTAAGTGGTATTCTCATTGTATTGGGGATGTTGTAGGTGAAGCAGAGCACCTAGACACATTCATCCCCTCAAATTCACCCAATGCGTCACCAATTCTGGAGATTCTTCTTCATAATTTAGATGGAGTTCAAGAGACGGTAATGCTCTGTAAGTCTAAGTCAGATTATCACATGCCTCAAATCTCACTTGTCTGTCAAGGGCTCTTTGAGGATTGGTTCACGACAGAATGTATCTTGGATGGCCTCCACCAGAAACTTCGACTTGATGCTAACATCAGTCCCCGGTTTTACATTAAATCCATCAATGCTCATAAACACACAAACAATGGGACCAGGTGGAAGCTTGTCAGCCCTACCCAACCCTTGGACCGCCACCAAAGAGAGCTGCATGTTGTGCTTAGGACGGAGCCCTACACCCTGGTGCTCTTAGGCCATGAGTGGAGGTGGAAAGCAGACAGAACATGAGTCCTTGGTAAGAGGAACACTATCACCAGTGATAGTTCTGTAGTGTTGTTAAAATTTTTCTTGGAACATCCCCCTGCATATTTCTGGTGGTAGATTGCAGCATAGCCCGACACTCCCTGCAAGGCATTAGACTCAGGCAATTTGACCAGAATGTGGAGGTGGATGAACAAGGCTGGCCAGCAGAAGCTGACTACTACCATTGCAATGTATATGGACAAATAAAATCACTGCATCGAGCAAGGATGATGCTATGAGATATGGGAGGCCATGGAATATAGTGTGATCATATCTACTGTTTATACTTCATGTATATTACATAAGAGCATGACCATGAGGGAGACAGGGAAATCTGGATTTGTATACCAAGTAGGCAGAAGTTGCAGAGACTGGTCCCACATGTGAGCACTACAAAGGCTATATACAGTGGGTGTAATGGTCAAGGTCATGTTCCAATGGGAAAAGGGCTCAAGGCTGTCCATGAGTGGATCTGTGGATCACCCAGAGCTGAATCCCAATGACTCACATTATACAGATCACTCACAGCAGGTGTAGAAGGATAAAGTAAAAGAGAAGATCTGATTTACACATAGATGGAATTTTAGATCTTGATAGAAACCTCTAGAATAGTAAGGAAAGTTAGATAGGGGGATGATAGAATGTTCTAGAATGGGACCTTAAAGGTATAAATATCCCTGCAATCCAGCATGGGTGGAACAACAAATCTGACACTAGGACTAGTTAGTAGAAGTTTGTCTCATAGATAGCTTCCTCTGAAATTGTAGTGATTGACTGTTCCTGTAACAGCATGGTCCTTGACTTTGAGGGGCCATGGTATTTGTCATCATTAGATGAGGCACCTGTGAACAGAAGTAGGAAAGTAATCCAACTGCTCTAAGCACTGGCTTTGCTTTGGACATGGGAGTAGTGAGAGGAGAGGGGGGAATGGAAAGGGGAAGGTGGTAGTAGCTGGCCAAGTGTCAGGATCAAATTGACATTTGCTTCCGCCTAAGGACTTACCCGTCAGAGTATCATTCTTCATCAACCCTATCATATGGCGCCTACTTCCTCAAATGCTCTTATCTCCTCTCTCCCTCCATTCACTATGGGGGTTATTGTCATCCTTGCCATTATTGGCATTTCTCTTATTATTATTGCCCTCGTTCTATCAGGCCTCAGCCAGCAGGCTATGGGCTGGGTAGTCAACCAGTGGCAGCATTGGCGCCCTTGTCAGCACCTGTCATTTCCTCGCTCCCCACATGAGTCCATGGAGTTGCCAATCCAGACTCCCCCTCCTCCTCCTCTACCCCCAGTCCCTGAATCCACATCACCTGTCCCAATCCGTACTCCATCCACATCATTACAGTCCTTTGACACTTTGGACACCTTTGGAGTACCCAGGCGTACACTGCCTTGGAAGTACATACGCTAAGGGGGATCCATATGGAAGTTGGGGCATAGCCATGTGGAGGTGTGCACAGGATTCGTAACACGGCTGCATCAGCTTAGTGAGGCTTAGTGATGGTGGCTGTGGAGGCTGACTGATGGGCTGTGGAGCCGGCATTCTAGGAGGATCCGGAAGGTTATGGAAGATGACGGAAGGCTCTGGAAGGTTGGAGGCTGTGTGCAGGAAATAGTATTTATAGCCCTTCGCAGTTGGGGGATCACCAGTTTCGATCTCTCAGGATTCCCACTGCGATAGGTGCGAGACTTGTGTGTCCCTTGTTGTGTGGTGTATACTCAGGATTCCCACTGCGATAGCGTGTGGTTAATTAATCTCTTTCTTCTTTCTGTTTGTGGCTTTGACGGCAGTGTCGCCCTGACACCAAGGGGCTCACTGGCAGCTACTATCTAAGGAGACAGAAGCAGGGTTAGCTAGTACACTAAAGAAGTGTACTTACAGAGTAGAGCTGCACTCATACACAACTCTCCTTATCTGTCTCTGCCCTGTGCTCTATGGCAATGGTTTGCAGGTCTTGGGGTACTTGGGTCATGTTGCAATTCAGTGGCATGGCTATGGTGGGGCTGCATTAGTTTCACAGTTTGTGCATGAGCTACAAGGTCTGGGCAAAAGAATTGATTTGATTCCAGCACTGCTGGGACTTAGAATCCATGTGGCCATGCTATTATGTAAGGTACAAAGGGGACATTACAAGTATATACCTTAGGGAATATGGCTCTATATTACAGTTCCCTGGTATTGAACCTTGTAAATTCATCTTGCCAGTACAATTAAGTACCTCTGGTGTGGTCCAGCTAGTTGTAGAATAGCCCACTATAGTTAAAGCTCACTTGTATCTGAATAACCCAGGAATAGTGATCTGGTAAATGCTGCATATCCAATACAGGCATAGCAACCTGATACAACCTCTCACCCAGACTCCAAGTAGCTGGAACCTTTGATTACATAATATGCAGATATTAACACAATTGACATAGTGCTACAGGCCATTACTCTTTTTGCAACACTAGACCACTACACTTCCAGCTTGTCTCATCCTTCCTTGACTTGACCTAGGACCTAGAGTCATACTACTTTTCCCTGAGGACCTCTATTGTGCCTTCTTGTCCAAGTTTGCAGCTTGCAAGTTGTAAGGTATTAATATCATTCCACTTCAGTAGTGTGCAGTTCCTGCATACCTCTCCTGCCTTCCCATAGCTTCTAGCTACACCTTGTGTACTTAGAGTGTCCTGTGAAACCTTGCACCATTCTGTAACAAAGTGCCTCCCAATTCAGGAGGGCACTTGTTGTCATACTTGGACAAAGTGGAGTGGACAGGGGAGGGAGTAGGAATAGGGAGAAGAGAAGGGGCAATCACACCACCTTTAGCACTGGCTTCAGGTGGGGGAGCTGCAAACAGGGCTAAGCACTGGCTTTGCCCTGGACACAGGACAAAAGGTTGTGAGGGAGTGGGAGTCACAATGAAGGACATAAAGTAGTGACTGGCCAAGTGGCACAGTCACTATATAGGGTGTGGGAGGTGTAGTCAGTAAGCAGAAGGGGATGTCCTGCTTACTGCTTTCCCTGCTAGGGTCCAAAGGCACAGTTCCAAAGCCAGGGAAAGGGCTAGTATTGATGGCTACTAGGGGCCAACCAGATATCCAGATAGAAGCAGAGGCAGAGGCAGAGTATCATGGTTTCTCACTAGGAAATGAAGATCCAGGCAAAGATTAACTTAATTAATCTTGGCATCTGCCATGTATACATGACTTTTGAGTCCAAACTCCCTTGTATAATACACTATATTGCACATTCTCACTGACTAAGACTGAGGCTTGAGTTGGATAGCTTGCCCTCAGAGTTCTGTGGTGATACAACCTAGCTGTTATGAGTTGTACTCATAACCTCTTACAAAACCTCATCACATGACCTCACCACATAGGCATTCCTTAGTAACTACCCTTAGTAATCCCTTCTTCATCTTCTATATAAGTAGATACACTTGTACTCTTGCTCCTTAGAAAGATTGAGAATATATGTCTGTACCTGACTCTCTCTTCCTCATCCATTCTCTCTTGTCTTAAGTCTCTTGGGAATTCAGTTCTTTCACTCCACTCTCTGTGTTCTTGTCTTCTGTGACATTACATAATCATTCACTTCCTGATGTAGTATAGTGATTATGTAATCATAATGTACATACATCACGTGACTACAGGGAGCTGCTGCAGTGAGCCTGCAGCTTCTCCCATCGAATTCTACATTATTTTACTCCCCAGTGTGAGTTGAAGCAACATGCCATTCATAGGAATGCAAGGATATGAGAACCAAGCAGTGAGTATTCACTATTGGTTAATCTGCTAACTGCTACCATTTTAGGAACTCTCTGCCTTCTATCCATCACCCAACCACTCCACTTCCATGTGAGGCCAGGCCAAATGGGAAGTGGGACTACTATCTAGCCAGGCTAGGTAGGGTCTTTGAGTTGGTCAAACCATGGACATGCCATGAGGCACATCCCTTGCACTCTTCTTGAACTTGCACATCCACACTCGCTCAAGATGCACTTATTGCACATCTCTACCCTTTCTCTCATGTCCTACCACCTAGCTCTCTCCCCTGTTCATACCTCTCTATGTGCTTCCCTTTGGCTATGTGTTCAACTACTCTCAGTTCACGACAGTTCACTTGTCCAATCCCTAGCACATTATTACACTGGTTCCCTTTAGCTGACTGAGAGTTTGAACTGATTACTATGGGTCCTAACCAACCCTCTACATGAAGCGCCTCCAAAATATGGACTCTACATGTTGTGGTTGATCCCAATGACCCTGGAATCGAATACCACCCCACAACACGAGAATGTCTTGTTATCCCTGCACATTTGCGGATGCCAGGTCATCTGCAGGAGATTATCAATCGTCTGGATGCCCCATTGGGTGAATATTGTCTCCCTGACACAGATGTGCCCATCATGCTCTATCAGTTTCTTACAGCATGGGTGAAGTTCTCCCCATCTACATATTATGGAGAGTACTTCCAGCAGGATGAAGACACTGGGGCTTGGGCCATTGACCAGGATATGAGAGCTCTGGTCCAGACGGGAGTAGAGGTACTACAAGCTGTAATTACAGACTCCATATGCCTAATGGGCGAAGAGAGGTACCCCTTTTTTGTCAACAAAGAGCACGTCCTCAGCAAGAAGCTATGGACATCAACCACAATCGAGGAATTGCACATGGCAGATAAACTGCTGAAGTTATGGGTGGAATTGACACTCACACATCTAAAGAAACTAAAGAATCTACACCAAGGGATGCTACTGGCCACCCCTATGGTGTCCCTCACCTCCCTCCCTCCTACTCCTGACCTACCTAAGCACCTAAAGGAATTGTGGGAGGACAAACACCTCCCCATACACAAGGTTGCTTGCTGAGTGGTTATGGTAGGCTGGGAGACTCTACAATGTGAGATCCAGCAGGGAGAAGAGGTCCCATACTCCCAACACCATCTGTTCCTAGGTGCATATGTGAAAAAGCTCAATGTGTATGATGCAGAGCTAGATGACCACCTCAACCTCCAGCCCCTTCCATGCATATACACAGAGCCATATGGCCTGGGACTCTTCATACCTCCTGAGGAGGAAGCTACTCCCTCAGCCATGAACAAGGGCAAGGGGAGAGCAGTGGAACCAGGGCGAGGATTTGAATTGGGACCTTGGAGCCTGTCAATGCCAACTCCCCCCACTGAGCCCTCTCTGTTGCTCTCAGCAGCATGTTATTGCACCTCTTCAGTGGATTGGGATGCCATGCCATCCCCTCCATCTAGTTGGAAAGACATCCCCTTGGACGAAAGCCCTTCACCTTCAGGGTCTAATCCTGAAGGACTCCTCCAACAGATGCCCCCATCAGCAATAAGATGATTGGCAGGATGGTCCCAACAGGTCTCCACTATGGGGGAAGGGCTACTGAGCACTATGTGGACCCCTACTAAAGCCCATTCCACATCACTGCAGACTCAAGGACCAGAACCACCCTGAACCCCTGCATTACAGTGGATTGCCAGGTCTCCCCCAGGGGGAGGCCATCAGGCCATGGCTTCTGAAGAGGTGGCTCCAAGTACACCATGTACAGACTTCTTCATCATGAAGGCTAACAACGAGTATGTGGATGTCAATGACTACGTCTATAGGGAGGCTCCCTTCCTCCCCACTACTCAATGCCTCCCTTGAGCCCATCACTGTTTCACCCACCTAATGGAGGAATCCATCACCCCCATGGCTATACTAAAGGCCCTGGGCCCTGTCCTATCTTCAGAGCCCATGATATGCATCCTCCCAAGGGAGTTAATGAGCAAAATGGTGCCTGCATTGTCTCTGGGCATGGGATGCATGGGGACAAGTCCTAGTCCTCCCCACATCTCGACACCCAGCCCCTGAGGATTGAAGGGTGATTCTGGAAGGCCTGACAGCCAGGAGGAGGGGAAGAACTTGACAACCTACCAGGTGGGAGCAGGGGACCCCACCCCTGCCAGAGCCCCCAAGTGGTGACCTGGGGCCTGGAAGGGGACCAGACCCAGGGCCACAAGGCTCTAGAGGGCCACCTGTACCCCTGAGACCCCCTGGACCCCCAGGGCCTCCAGGAGGTGCTGGTGGTTTCTTTCAGCAGCCGCAAGGGCTCATATGGGACAACAAGCTCAAGTGGTCAGTCATTCCAGAATGGGATGGGGACCTGGAGACTGCCCTAGAATGGATTCTCGCTTGCGATGACATGCCATGATTACCATTTGAGGTCATCAGTATGGACTTCATAACAGGGTTACCCAAGTTGGGAGGACATGATGCTATCTTAGTTGTTGTGGATAAACTCACAAAATATGGCATTTTTGTCCCCACCACCACCCGTGTAACTGTGGATCAGATGGTGTTGGAGGGATAAATCCCTACACCATAGAATCCTCATCCGAGGCCCATTTTCCCTACGAATGAATCAATTATATGTCACCATGCTCATTTAATTTAATTGCCATTCATTTATTCAAGAAATCAATTGGATTCCTACCCCTTTCCAACCCATCATATCGCCTCATTCCTTTACCATGTCCACCAGTCAATTTATTGACTATCTGTCGGACTTCAACAGTCCTCATCAAAAAGGGGCAGTTTATGCCCTACTTCAAGTCCATTTTCTTTGGACAAGGCAATTCAACTTGCCATCTTTCTTCAAGACTGGATGACTTGCCTTCTCTTCCAAGCCATCCTATTGCCTTAAGGGCGATGAATTGTGATTATGTAATGATGCGGACCGGGCCTAGTTCCAATTCTGGACTTGCAGATCCATCACATGATCCAGATAGGGGCTGCACTACTATGAAGGA
>MU129041.1:155326-177994 GCA_014904985.1 Hydnum rufescens UP504 | reverse complement strand
CCTGTGAGCAGCTCCAATACTGCCTTAAAGCAGCTGCAATAAACAGATTGCTGCACTGCAGGAGCTTCTATGCATGAAGCCAGGAGCTCCAATGGACAATAAAATGAGGCTCCATGAGGTACCCTAGGGTCAGACCCTGTGAGCAGCCTCTGTTGGCATTGTGGTTACTTAGCAGTCTGAGACCTCTTAGGTCCCTTCCTGCATAGTGGAAGCCAGCCTAAGAGGTCCAAAGTAGTGTCCTTATTGTGGGATGGTAGTAGCTGGCCAAAGGGCTCAGCTACTATCTATGGGGGTGAAGGAGTAGTCAGCAAGTACTCTAGAAGAATGTACTTACTTGCTGAGTTGTGCTCATATGTGACTCCCCTTATCCATCTCTGCCCATGCTCTATGGCAATGGATTGTGGGTCTTGATGTGGCTGAGTCATTATGTGACTTGGTCACATAGTTGCAGTGTTGCTTTGTTGGTTTCACAGTTCATGTGGGAGCTATGAGGTCCAGGAAAAAGAGTACTTTGATTCTGGTGCCACTGGGACTTAGAATCCTCACAGCCACACTATTATGTAAGGTACAAACAGGACATTACAAGTATATACTTTAAGAATTAAGGCTCTATATTACACTTCCCCATGTACATCTTCCCAATTACCACCAGGTGGGCTCTTGCCCATTCCCTTTGATAGGGCACCTGGACTTGGCTTTTCTATTAAAGAGGGAGACAAGGGTGCAGCCTGGTAAGGAAAAGACAACAGTGAAGAGTGATGGCATGGCAAATTTCTATCACCCCTGTGATCCCCTCCAGATGACTACAGCTGGCTAACACCAAGGAGATGCCCATCTCCCACTTTTGCCTAGAGGGACTGACTGGGCAAAGATGGGTAGGGTCTCCATGGCAACTGCCCAACAGAAGAGGATCTGGTGGAGACATAGATGTAGAGAGGTTGAGGCTTCATTCAGAGTGCTCCTTTGCTAAGACAGCATGGACACATCACAACCCACAACCATCAGGACACCTTGTCATGGCTGCCTTACCCATCAACCAATCAATCTCAGGGTTATGATGAACAAGCCAGGTGTGCCCTATGATAAAGGGAACTCATCCCAGGCTGGTCACAGCAAATGTACTTTTCTCTGAATGATTGCCAAAGCACATTAGGAGGTTAACTTCTTCTCAAACAGAGCCAGTGTCATTAAGGGTGCCATCAATGTTGTAAAGAGGAATCAGCTGTGGAAGTTTCTGGGTGGTAATATTTTTGGCTTTAACAAACTCTTGGTCAACAAACATCCCTGTTGCTCCTGAATTGAGCAAGGCATCAACTGCCATAGGCTGGCTACTGTCCAGATGGACCTTTAGCTCAGTAGCTCAGCACAGATGTGTATAATAGATATAGAGTGGTGGGCTTATGGGCAATGACATGTCTCATGTCCTTCACTGTCAACATCTTTAAAAATCCTTAGCCACACCTTCATTTCCATCCTCAGCAGGGTTGGGTGCCAGAGTAGCATGGACTTTCTCCACCAATTCCTCCATCTGCTCAGATGACAGAGCACCTTGGACTGAGTGAGAGCATGGTGGCTCTGGACAGTCTCTGGCAATGTGACTGGGTTTGTTACAATTTCAGCACAGACCAGCAACTCAGCAAGGGTTATTCTGACAATGATTGGAGCCTACATCAATGGGTTCATAAGTGGAGGAGGAAGGTGCAGCAGCAGCAGGACAGGAAGAGGTTGGAGGAGTTTGAGAAGTAGTCACAGGAGGAGAGAGGAGGCAAGAACATTTAAAGAAGTAGGTGCCATATGATAGAGTTGATGAAGAATGATACTCTGATGGGTAAGTCCATGGATGGAAGCAAATGTCAATTTGATCCTGACAGTTAGCCACAGTACAGTCAGGCAACATTTGCTGGGTACAGGTACAGTTTTGGTTTCAGTTGTGGGTCAGCCACACAGGCCACAGCCATGGGTTACAGTTTCAACAGGTACAGGTCACACTTTCAGATACAGTGTTACAGGTTCAATATGAGTTTGGGTTCAGGGTCATGAGGTGCAGCATGGATTCACACACACAGCAGGATTCATGCACACAGCACATGGGTGGCACACAAAGCACCAGCCAGATGGGGGGCCAGAGTGGGAACACCAGTTCACCATGGGGTAATCTCCAGGTAGCCCAGAGCTAATTGGGGCCCATAACCTGTTGGCAGGAGAGAAAACCTTAGTAGAACATTGGAAACTACCAAACTATATACATTGTTGGATTATGTAATCAGGCACTATCCCAACAATAAGCACTAAGGGGTGTGCATATGGAAGTTGGGGCTTAGTCATGTGGAGGGACAAGCACAGGATTCATAAGTGGATGGATTATGGTTAGTCAGTGGCTGTGGTGGCTGTGGTGGCTGTGTGCAGGAAGTAGTACTTATAGCCCTTTGCAGTTGGGGGATCACTAGTTTCAATCTCAGGATTCCCACTGCAATAGTTGTGAGACTTGTGCATAGCTGTTTGGCTGTTGCTGTTGCTCAGGATTCCCACTGCAATAGGCATGTGGGTAATTAATCTCTTTCTTCTTTCTGTTTGTGGCTTCAATGGCAGTGTCACCCTGACACCAAGTGTAGCACCACAATGATACACATGCAATTCAACCTTGTTAGGTTGACATCTACACAGGACATAGTCAATCTAAGGAGGTTGCCAAAATGGGGGGCTGTTAAGGGAAAGGTGGTGATTATGTAATCAGGTTGAGTATGAAGGAGAGCCCCTTAATATGATTGATGAGGAGATTACAGTGTAAGGATTACATAAGGTTATGGTTGCCATGGTCAGGTTTTGGTCAGGTTTTGCCCAATTTGGGCAAAACCTAAACCTGACCAGGTTCCAAAATCACCCATGAGGGCAAAACCTGAACCTGACCTGAGGTTTGGTTCCATTCAGGTCAGGTTCAGGTTTAAACCTGGTTTAAACCTGAAACCTGAGGTATGGGGGAAGCCAACATTTTCAGGGGGTACTGTACTCATCATAAGTCTATGAAAGTGTCATGTAATGCTCTTGGGGGTCTGTGTTAGAATCCGTAACAACAGCATCACATTTGGGGGGGGGCTTTCATAGCTAAAAAATCTGGCGTAATGCCTTGAAAATCAAGTGTAGGTAGCAGAATAGGTTTAAAAGGGCTCTGGAGTCACCCAGGGTGCCCAGAATGGTGAAAACTATGGACTAGTGTAAAATTGAGTTGAATGAGTGGAAAAATTATAATTTTGCACAGTGAACAAAATTGATCGGCAGCCTAGTCATCAATAACGAAAACTTGGCCAGCCAACCCTGGAACGACATCAATTTCAGGGGTTTGGTATCGGCTCGATCGCACTTGTGCCTGCATCAAAGTGGAATTATTGTTGTTGTCACCACCGGATTTGAATCTATCAATTGATTTGTCGGACTGTCGATTGGACTGGGATTGCAGACCCTTGTCATCAATTTCCGAATCAACATCACCTCCTGGCAATAGACTGGGGTAAGTATACTTGGTTTACGGACATATTACATGATCTGGACTCACCATCATTTAATTCCTCTCCATTGACAGACCGGTCTTCCCCCTCGGGATCAGTTTCACCTTCTGCATCATTGTCGGTAAGGGTTTCATCATCGAATGGACTGGTGATCCGATAGCCATCATTTTTGCCAGACTCATCGGACTCGTTAGTCATGAAGGTGTTACCACGAAGCATGAATGCCTGTGGCCTTGTTTGAAACTTGCCAAAGTGTAGGTGCGCAAGAATCTGGGCAGAGAGCTCGGTATCATCATCAAAGTCTATGTTGGTGTTTACAGGATTGTCGATGTCCTCAGTATTATGTAACAGCGGAGTCACTTGTAAGGCAAATGAGGGATCTTCTTCATATCGCTCGCCCATTGTTGAGACCACCTCGTCGCTTGTCAAGCATGGATAAGATAAATTCCAATTTTTGACCTCACTTTTTTTCCATGCCTATAGGGTAGCATAATGAGTCTCAATAGTGGTGTGTGGCTGGTTTGGCACACCGACTGTACCAGCTGCGGATTACGCCTAAGCCATTTGAACACATCTGTCACCCACAATGCAGTAGCATTCCGCAGTTGATCGATTTTGGCTGGAACGTGGATGTGGCTTGGGGCCACACCATTAGCGAGTTCTTTCTCGACATGAGCAGTGAGAAATTTGAGGCATGAACCTCTAATATGATGCTTGATAACACATTGCAAGCCAACGTCTGCGGGCTGGAGTTTTCCAGTACCTATTTGATTGAGACTATTATGAAATGTCATCAAACCAAGATAGTGAACACATACATCCACCAGGAATGAAGCCAATCTTTATATTTGGGTGCTTGTCTTTCATCCATTCGGTAAACTCCTCCGAGCAATGAACTGACCATACATCAATAAGCAATATTGACTTCTGTCACTCAGAAAGCCGCAGTCGTGCTTTGACATGCTGGATATGGGGCTCTAAGACTTTATCCACCCACTAAGAGAATAGTGAGGCCCAGGTAATGGTTCCGCATTGATAATATGAGCCACATACCACTTTCATAGACGAAATGGAGCTCCAGTGAGTCGGGCCACCAGGAGTCCACAAGATCCCCATTTTCTCCCCTTCTGCATGACTTTCTTGACTTGGCAGACTCACCCCAGTCTTTCCCTTATGGATGGATTGGAAAGGGACCACTTCGCCAGCCACGGATGTTGCTACCATGAGTGTAAATTGACGTTTCTCTTCTTTCGCCATGGCTGCAACCTGCTTAGCCCCCACGGGAGCCCATGTCTTATTTCCTGCAGGAACAAGACACACGCCAGTCTGGTCAGCGTTAATGACAAGTTCCGCAGGGATATTGAACAGTTTGATATTGTATGAGAGACGTAAGATGGCATCTTCACACTGCTTCTCCCAGTCATCCGGAAGCTTCTGCGATGCCTGGGTGGTAGTACGCATCAACCAATGTAGGTTGGTATGTAGAAAGCGATGTATGAACGAGTCGGAACATTTGAACTTCCCATCTTCAAGTAGCTCGGGTGCTTGGGATTGAATGGTTCCAAGGAGGAATGCCTTGACAATTACACAAGATATAGGAATCCCTGCTTCACGGTATTCCCGAAGACAGTTGCAGACCATCTTGGTAATATGAGCATGGTGAGCCTATAAAAATTTAGTATAAAAGACAGAGATTTATCAATGATCTTAGGAAAATAACACACTAAAAAACGGGGGTGTCCTAGTGTCAAACTCTTTGCTTGGGCCTTTGAACGTGCATTTTCAATGGCAGCAAGAGTTTTATCTAACCATTCACCTTCTCCTCGCTTCCGCTGTTGTTCACTGCGTGGCTTCATCCAATTAGCTAGGGTGGATGGGTAGAGTGTCTGAAATTTCTCACCACCAGCACTCGATTGAAGGAGCTTTATGGCCTTTGATAAGTGCCACTTAGTGCAAATCATTGCATCGGATATGGCACTCCAAAGCAATGGCTGAAACCAGTTGGTACAGTGAGATCGGAGACATGGTTTTATCACTGTACCATGCCTATCCTTGGTGGGGGACAAGCATGTCTTGGCACGCTGGACCTTAAATTGTGGTGCTGAGCGCTGCCAATATCTTCAGAAATATCATTATATCATTGAGAAGTAGACCACATACTGCTTTGGAATTCTGCCTTTTGTATCCCTAAGACCGGATGAGATTTGCTGAGCCACTCTTTGTCACAACTTCGCTGCTGTCGTTCTCGGTTCTTTGTACGAATCACACCAAGAGCATGATCTTCCTTCCTGAGGTTTTGAGCTGAAATATGGGATGAGCGCATACGGATCACATCAAAGTCTCGAGCAGTTCTCTCATCATATTCTTCTTTGGAGAAGTGTTGCAGAAATGAGTCCATTGGCCCTTTGAATTCATTGTTGTCGAGCATCTTCAAAGCACAGTCATTCCTATGAGCAACAAAAATTGGCGGATACAAGTACTAAAGCCGCCTTATTGCCACCTGTCTAGCTGCCGCTGTCACCTTTGTTACCACCGGATTTTTAGTGTCACATGTCACAGAGGACCCCATTGTTTCATTAGCGAACATGAACGTCACATCATGCCAAAAACACTTTCATAGACTTATGATGAGTACAGTACTACAGAATATATAGACCCTCTGCTCAAGTCTCTGCCTCTGCCATTCCCTTTACATACTCCTTTAGATCCACATCTCCTTCCTAGCCCCTTTCACTTCAATTTATTGCTCACACATCTTCTGGAGATGGTATTTAGTCACTACATTCTGTCATGTGACTTGTGACCTACACCAATTACCTCATTTGATTGCCAAGTCATGTGACTTCTGACACCAGAACTATAGTCACATCTGTAAATTGCCAGATTTGGTGGCAGAATAATAGTCAATGTACATGGAATGGAACCTACACCCTACCTTTCAGATTCAGGTTTAAACCTGGTTTGAGACTGGTTTTTGGATTCAGGGCAAGGGCAAAACCTGAACCTGACCTGAAGAAAATGAAATGAAACCTGACCCCAATGGAACCTGACCTGGGTCAGGTTCAGGTTTAAACTCAGGTTCCACAGGTTTAAACCTGAACTGCAGCATCCATAGTTGTGGAGGATATTAATGATGAAACACCTTGCACTGCAGGCTGCGAAGAAGAAAGGTGGCAGATTTTGGCAATGGTGGGATGGGGATTAATAGTTTCACTTGATTATCTTGGTTTTTATATACAAGTTTAGCTTCATACAAGTGAGGCACCACAGTGGCTATAAACCTCCTGAAAAAAAATTCAGGAAAATATATTTTGAAGGGTGCTTTTCATAGTTCATCAGGGTCTGTGATGTGTGGGGGGTTCAGTTCACAAGTCCCTGTGACCTGTGACCAACCCTATGGTCGAAATAGGACAGTACAGTATGTGCACATAATCTGGGTATTAATTTGGAAGATTGCAGAACAATGCTAACAACCAAAACTAGCTACGAGAATATCTAAAAAGAAGGTTCTATGCATTCTCAAGGCAAGCTCAGAATGGCAAACCAATTTCTGTGGGCACAGCAATCTGGCATCACAGAAGCAAATCGACCAACTTCAAGTCTCCTCAACCGTCTCAACTTATGCAATGGCTACTAACCCTGCCAGTTCTGGGGGGAGTAGCTTCGCTTCCTCAAGCTCACTAGCAATGTCTGCAATGGCTGCCACCCCCACTGTTTCAAGTGGGGGGGGTAGTCTTGCTTCATCAATTTCAAACCAATTTGCAAGTTGGAACCTGGCTCTGTCACAAATGGAGAGGGTGCACTCACTTCCTCAAGCTCACAGATTGATGATTTGGACTCTAGCCCCACTGTCTACAGATTTCTACTATGCGACCATGTCGAAGTGAGTCCACAACACAACGGCTCATACATTCTCTGTCGTTGCATCAGCTCTGGGCATACCATCCTTTCATTCCTCAAAGTGATCTGCCACGGTAAAAGATCATGGCAGGTATGCCATACTGGCATCCATATCGCCCAGAGAATCACTGCTATGATGGGATGTGCAGTTCTTCCCCATCTGCAAAACCTCATCGAGGCGATCGCACATGATGTGTCCTTATGAAGCTACAATGGACCTGGCCATGTGATGGACCACCATTTGCATGTTCTCTGCATTCACTCTGAGGATTCCATCCTTCTGTTTGTCAAAGCGATCTGTTGCAGCAAGAAATCATGGCAGGCCCGCCATAGCAGCATCTGTATCGTCCAGCGAATCACCACTATGATGGGATACGCAGTTCTTCCCCATCTGCAAAACCTCATCAAGACGATTGCACATGACGTGTCCTTACAAAGCTATGATGGACCTGGCCATGTGATGGACCACCATTCATGCATTCTCTGCATTCACTCTGAGGATTCCATCCTTCTATTCATCAAACCAGTCTGTCGCAGCAAGAAATCATGGCAGGCCCACCATACCGGCATCTGTATCACCCAGTGAATCGCCGCCATGATGGGATGCACAGTTCTCCCTCATCTGCGAAACCTCATTGAGGTGATCACACATGATGTGTCCTTACGAAGCTACGATGGACCTGGCCATGCAATGGACCACTGTTTGCGCATTCTCTGCATTCACTCTGAGGATTCCATCCTTCTGTTCGTCAAAGCAGTCTGTCACAGCAAGAAATCATGGCAGGCCCACCATACCAGCATCTGTATCGCCCAGTGAATTGCCACCATGATGGGATGCACAGTTCTCCCTCATCTGCGAAATCTCGTCGAGGCGATCGCACATGACGTGTGCTTATGGGGCTGCAATGGGCCTGGCCATGCAATGGACCACTGCTTGCGCATTCTCTGTCACTGCATCAGCTCTGGAGATTCCATCCTTCTGTTCGTCAAAGTGGTATGCCACAGCAAAAAATCATGGCAGGTCTGCCATACCAGCATCCATATCGTCCAGCGAATCACCACCATGATGGGATGCACAGCTCTCCCTCATCTGCGAAATCTCGTTGAGGCAATCGCACATACGTGTGCTTACAGGGCTGCAATGGGTCTGGCCATGCGATGGACCACCGCTTGCATGTTCTCTGTCACTGCATCAGCTCTGGGGATTCCATCCTTCTGTTCATCAAAGCAGTCTGCCACAGCAAAAAATCATGGCATGCCATACCGGCATCCATATCATCCAGCAATTCACCACCATGATGGGATGGGCAGTTCTCCCTCATCTGTGAAACCTCGTCAAGGCGATCGCACATGACATGTCCTTACGGGGCTGCAATGGGCCTGGCCATGCAATGGACCACCACTGGCATGTTCTCTGTCACTGTATTAGCTCTGGGGATTCCATCCTTCTGTTTGTCAAAGTGGTCTGCCACAGCAAAAAATCATGGCATGCCATACCAGCATCCATATCGTCCAGCGATTCATCACCACGATGGGATGCACAGTTCTCCCTCATCTATAACTTATTGAAGGCTTACACTATGTCTTACTACCTTGGTGGAGGCCATGCTACAACTAAGTCCTTTGCTCAAGCTTAGTCAAAATTAAGTACAGGTTATATATAAAATTGGGAGTGGTTGGTCACCGGCACAACATGCGGACATTGCTGAAACTCACCATTCTTTTTTTGTTTGATGCTTAACCGTGCTTCCACTTCTTGTAGGATCCAGGCATGACCATGCTGATGTCCACAAAGCCCTCAAGAAGCTCGCTTCTGGTGACTGGGCATCCCGAGCTTGAGCTCCGTGGCGTCTTTCCCAGGTCATCAAAACTCGTTCAAGATTTAGCCCATCACTGTGGGACGTTTAGTGTGAGCTTGAGCTCCACACTAACCTCTCTAGTGCTTCAAAAATGCCTGCCAAGCAAAAAGCACCCCTCAACAAAATGTCACAGGCTTATTTCTACCTCCACAGAATTCCTAACCTCAGTGATACTGAAGCTGAGGACTTAGATTATCTGTGGGGCAATGCCACTGCTTCCAAAGATGATGTCAAACAGCTCCTTGTCAATGGTATTGGGAAGCTTCTCATTTGGTGCAATGTCATTGGTTTTCCAGTTGGGTACATCTTTTGAACCCCATTTAAGGATTCTTTTAGCCTCATGCTTCAGATTAGCGGGGACCCGACAACAGTTGCAAGGATTGAGAGGGAATTGGTGGGAGATCATGAAGACTGGGACAAAAAGGGTGTGTGCACGACTCTATTGTGTATGAAGTACAAGTATGAATCAGAGTTGGAGGCTGCTGGTAAGTGCTGGCATGGGTCAGATGAGGAGCCTTCACTCATGCATCCCTTGTTTTCATTTTTAGGATATTGACATATGCCTCGAGGTATCAGTTCTTGGGTGGTACTCAGTTCTGCCGAGAAACAAGGGTGTTCCTCTGTAATCCTCACCCATGACTGGAGCAAGGGACTGTTCAAGTGCTCAAAGTCTGTGCAGACCAAGTTCCGTTCATATGCTGTGGATTGGGAATGGAATCCCACTCCCACAGTTCTGGATCCAACAGTTCCCAGGGAATTACCACATGATGCGTACATATGGCCTGAACCCTGACCTGCCAGCTCCAAGATTCAAGTCAAAGAAGTCATTCCAGCCCCCAATCCTTCACCTGTTTTACCCATGACTGGCGAAATTCTACCTGCTGACGAGCCCATTAAGCAGCATCGTTTAGATATTCCAGCTGAATCTAATAAGCAGGGGGAAAGTGTGGATATGGAAATGGAAGAGATGGTCAAGGGATTTGCCTATGATTGGTTCGGTGATGATTACCCTGGCTGTCATCACTATTTCGATTCCAGTCATTGGAATGCCTTCCTTGAGTCCTAAAATTTCTCGGCATGGTTGTCTCCCCTCATTTTTATTTTTTTTACTTCACCACTATATATCGTTCTTCTCATCGCTAATCCCTTACTATTTTCGTCTAATCATCACCATTGTGTATAGTTTATTTTTAGACAATGTATACACTGTATAGTAAATATTGATATTCAGCTAACTCTGCAATGTCACCAACTCCAATCAACACTACGACCATTCAGTCACCAGTACCTGTGTGGTGAAGTATAGCACTGCAATGCTGTTGTAGTGTTTATTTCCCAGCACCTCAAAGCTTCCAGTCAGGAGAACCACTGTTCCCAGCACCTTGCTGCCTAGCTGTCCGGTTAAACAAAACACTGTCACACTGCGATATTGTTTGTTTTCTGGCACTCTCAAGCTTTCCCTTCGGTTTTCATTGGTTGGGTGGATCACTACAACTTGTCTGTAGTGCCTGCTTGCCAATTCTTCCAAAATCCTCTTGCGCCACATTTCTGGTGAAGTTGTGTGCTGTCGCGTTGTGACAGTGCCATTTCCCAGTACACTCAAAGCCTCACTCTTTGTTCTCTGGGTTAAGCAACGTGTTGTCATTACTTGACATTTGTTGTTTTCCTGGCCATCAAGTTGTCATTCTTGAGGTCGTTTTAGATTCCTAAAGGGCAAGTGCATAAAGTATGTTGTCTTCTTATTTCGTTCTAAACTTCTCATAACTAATTTGTGTCTAGCTTCTTTCTAGAATGATCAGCAATGCTATGAGAAATGCTAGGAAAAGAAGTGCATGTGGGCCTGGCTCCTCAAATGGGGCTTCTGTGGTCAGTCAGGTACAGGTTTGGAATGCCATGTCTGCCACCGATATGGGGTCAGCTA
Source organism: Hydnum rufescens UP504 (assembly GCA_014904985.1). Lineage (NCBI taxonomy): Eukaryota > Fungi > Basidiomycota > Agaricomycetes > Cantharellales > Hydnaceae > Hydnum > Hydnum rufescens. The sequence goes on along the minus strand of MU129041.1, from coordinate 166,811 downwards.
CACATGTCCCCAGTGGGCACTCAACTGGTACTCAATCTCCCTCTTTCCCAGATCTCCTTGACTCTCAGAGTCCTGCAGTGTTGGATTTCATTACTTTGGAGTACCTGGATGTTCAATACAACTCAATGGATGTCTTAATTTCATCGAACATCCAAGCCATTGATGACCAATGTTCATGACATGCTTGTCAGAGGCACATGCAGGCACACTGCTGGAGTACAAGTGTATTGCCCACTCTTATTCGACCATACATGAGATTCCAAAGAGAATGCTCTGGTGCTCACCAAGCTGAAGAGCAAAGTTGGTTTGTCTGCAAATGTGGCAGCCAACACCACTCACTTGAGGTGGTCTGTGTGCATATGGAACATGTTGAGGACATTACACTGGACATTTGCAAATGCAGACCTGCCCTGGTTCAACTTGTGCAATGTGGTTTTTTCCCATGTTCTCTGGTTCATCCTACCCTAGCAGTCAGCCTTGATATGCTAGAATTCATTGCCAAGCTCTTCCTCCACATTGCACCCAATGAAAGAGGTTGGGCTGCAACGCTAGTCAAGTACCTGAAGGCCCACAGATACCACTTCATGACTGCTGATTCATTTCACCATCACTTTGCCAACGCACTTGCTCATTACCAGCAGCTTGTGAGACTCGTCAATGCAGAGGTTGAAAAATTGGTGGATTGTTTGTGAGCCCTTAGTGGTGAAGATTGTGTGGCACCCCAGTTGGATGAGACTACCCTGGTCAATGGGCGAGAGTATTCAAATGCACAGAACACTGCAACCTTCCCAAGCAATCACAATGTTCCTAGTACCTATCTGCAGACACAGTGTCCCTTATGTTTTGGTAGTAATAGCTCGGAGAATGGGGATTTGAAGGTTGATGCTATTGTGTGCCTTGATGTGAACTTCCAATTGAAACGTCAGTGAGACTTGGACCAACACACTGGTCATCAGGGCAAGACTGGGACCCAGGATCCCTTTGTTGTGTCACCAAGAACAATTGAGCTATCGCAGAGAGATTTGGAACTGTGGGAGGCCAAAATACTTGACCTTCAACCCAAGAAGTCCTTAGCCCAAGCTGGGCAGAAGCGAAAAGCCAACGAGACCATGGAAAGTGAGGCACACGCTGTAGAGGATGAAGACAAGGTGGAGGACAATCTTAAAATGCCAAATTCGACATATAGTGCATGTGGTGAGTCCTTTATTGCTGTGGATGGAGACCATGTCAAGGCTTCAACTCAATATTTCAGTGATACTGGTGTTCTTGCCATGCTCTGCCGCCATGATATTCCCCTAGTTATTGCTAGCATGTGGACTGCTGGTGAAAAACAGTTCTATGCATGTGCTCTTCTTGATTTCCTTTTCAAGCATTTGCCTCATTGCTGGAGAATTGGTGTTTTGTATGATATTGGCTGCCAAATGGACCAGTCATTGAAGAAATGGAATTTCATGCCCAACTGGTCTCCACGTCTCGAGTGGGGCATCTCAATTTTCCATGCTTATGGCCACCAGTGGACATGCCAACTCTGGTACCATCCAAGAAAGAGCACAATTTGGGGCCTCTCAGATGGAGAAGGGTGTGAACGTTTTTGGAGTGGACTCCACCAACTTATTCCATGTCTTAGGGTAACAGGCTATCATCAACACCTTTTCATTCTCGATCTACAAGTGGAACGCATTGATGACAAGAAGTGGGGGGACTTTGGAAAATGGCTGTGGGTCCATGTTGATCAAGCTCAATCTTGGTTGGATGAGGCTAAAGAGAAGCTTGCCGAAAGTACATTTTCAATTGAGTACCTCCTCCACCAATTCAAAGAGCAATGTTGTAAGCAAGAGAAAAATGGAGAATCTCTGCTACAGTCCGTGATATGGAATCGAGAACAAAGAATGGGGGCCACCAAAATAATCCGAATGTTCAGGTCTGAGTGTAGGAGGGTCTTTAGGATAGAAGATAATCCACTGTCAGCAGTAGTTCCCCAAGCAGATGAATAAAGGGGAAATTATGCCACAAATACCACACTCCAAGGTCCTAGTCTAGTGGCCTTAGACAAAGTGTAGTAGTAGCAATGTCCTCAGATGGAATTCACCTGGAAATCCAACAGCAATACTTCAGTGCTTCAGACTGGGGAGGGGGAAGACAATGGAATTTTCAACACAATTCGCTTAATATACAACCCGGCTATGAGATCAAATATCCAACGGAAACAGGGGGATAGGGGAAATATGTAGAAAAAGGAATCAAGTCAAAAGCTTCAAAACTGACAGAGATATTCAATTTACAAGTCTGGGGATAGGATAGAGCATAAAATGACTATTTCTCCTTCCCTTTTGGACAGATTCCCTTGAGGAATGGTGGAATGGGTTGTCCTGAACATCCTATCCTTGGGATATCAGGCTGCCAGACAATATTCGATATTTGAAAATTGGAAGGGGGAATGATGTTCTCCTGAGACAAGGGGGAAATTCGTATGTATAACACCGAGTTCTTCTTCGTTCGTGACACCCTTCATACCGCTGGATGGGCATTTTCAATACCTTTCTAGGTGCGGTCGTTCTATGCAAATCCAATCAAAACTGACAGAGAAATTCGAAAAATACACCTTCTAATTATGAATGAGCAGGTGAAATCATTCCAGAAGCCTCAGTTCTGATCCAATAAACACGTAATCAGTATCATTAGATAGGTATTGATCACGGCTTTCAGAGAGCTATATTTACGAGTCGATCGGATACGAATTGACTTCGAAAAGCGGAAAATACTCCTTAAGAGCATGGATTCCATAGTAAAATTGTTCTATAACATGCAATTTTAATCGGATCGACTCGTGCTTGGTATCGTTGGATAGGTGTGAATCATATCTTTCCGGACGCTACTTTTCTGGGCCGATCCAATCAAAACTGACAAAGAAATTCGATGAATACTCCTTAAGAGTGCCGCATTTACCCCTATTTGATTATGTAAACATATCTGCAAGTAGGAATGAAGGCCCGGGTGTGTAATCCATCATATTACATAATCACCATTCATTAGAGTCGCCCTTCAGGCAACAAGATTCATATGAGCAGATTGAAGGAGAATTCAAGACAATATACAGAAGGGCAAGTTGAATTGCTGGGTCCACCATATCATGGCTTATGGTAGGGCATAAATGAATACAGTCCCTGTGGCCTGTTGAAGACCCCAGGAGATTGACTCATGTACAAAGGAAATGAGCATTCCATTTACATCTTTTCAGGCATATGGAATTCATGCTCATTCATGAACAGACGAAAGGATTGTTATTTGGACAACATATTGGTACATTTTTAATTCGTTCATCAGAAAATTCAACGCTGAAAGGGAACTCTATGTGGTAGGGATTTTTCCCTCCAACAACATGCATATCATAGTAAACCTATCATGTGGCAGTCAAAAACCCAAGGGGCTCATGCAATAGAGCACATCCTGTCCTTGCAGTCGACATTAGAGGCACAACAAGAGAACTTACGGGAACTGATTAGCAAAGGGAATGATGTGATCTCCGAAGACTCTGCTGGTGAAGCCATACTTGTTGAGTGGCAGGAAAGAGTTCATTTGACCAAGCTGGCTATTAGTCAACTTCAGTCCAATATCAAGAAAAGGATGGAAGGGCTGAAATTAGGGGATCGGGTGGCAGCACAGAAGCTAGAGCAACTGAAGAAGGATAGATGGATCACAATGCAACTTAATCTTCACATTCTTCATGAGCAGCTTGTGCAGAAGTTATGTGCCCACAAATTCGGATTTGCAACACTGGATCACACCCATTCTACACAGATATTGGACCTGAAGACAAAGGTGCATGTTGAGAAGGCAGTACACCATTGCTCGTCTGGGATTGATGCAATGATGAAAAAATACAATGCAAAGATAAAGGAGATGGCAGAATATCATCAGACATCAAGGACAATATCAAAAAGTGCATATATTCCTCCCTTGCCTTTAAAGGAGGGTTTGTACAAGATGGATGTGGATCAGGATATATGGGAGGATGTGCAGGCTGACGTTGGAGACTTTCCTGATGGTGTGCTTCCTCAGTGGTTGGTGGATGCTTTGGTCAAAAAGGGTATTTTCATGGCACAAGAAGTGGTTAATTGTGAGCAAGAGTTGGAGAGGTGTAAGGTGGAGAGCAGTAACCTTCGAACATGGTTCTACATGGAATATCGGGCAGTCAAAGAAGCGGATGATGAAGTATCATTCTTTGCACTTTGCTGACTCCATCAATTGTATGAGTGGCTAGAACTCTGGAGGGTGAACATGATCCATGTTCCTACTCTGTCTACTGCCCCAAGCTGGGATGAGTTTCTTCCCCCTCTGACACTGGAACATCATGCATCATGCATACGAGTCCATGTGCCTAATGTAGATGGTGATGATGATGATGCCGTATCTTCAGATGATGATCAAGATGGAGAAGTAGAGGAAGATATAGAGACTGAGGATCTTGGATTTATCACATTAATAGACAATGTAATAGGAGACTTTCAGTAATACTATAGTCTTAACCCATATTCAGTTGATAGACTGAGATTTTGCACAAGTCCCAATAAATGAGGCACTTGACAATGATTGATGTCAAAAGATTGTCAAATTGTAGGTTCCCATTGTCAAGATTCAGTTTTTTGATCATCACTTGACATCAACCATGATTTCAGCCATTTAGGCATACCTAAGTCATCAACATGTCCCTCCTTTTAAGGCCCCTCTATATGGCTGACCAGGCTGATGTCAAGCATCCAGATCCTGGTTAGTCCAACCTGAAAGAGAATCTACTGGAGTTGGAGAGTCTTTGGATGGCCAGCTGCTAAGGGCACTCTTCCCTGACACCACTTTGATGGACCTAGTCCCTGGGATGCTCATGAAAATCAGAAGAATCCTTGGAAGTAGGCAATTTCCCCCAAGTGCCACTGAAGTCAAAGACCTAAGCCAAGACTATGGTTTGGAATCTTTCCCTGGCATGGATGGGTTGTCTCTTCGATATGATGTTGCTTCAGAGCCCAGGTCTTCAGCATTGGAACCGGGCAACAAATTTTGGGTTGAGGCTGAGGGGCCTCACAATTTTCTGGATGCTGAGGACTATGAGAGTGATGGTACAGATCGTGGAGGGTGGCCAGAGATGATGGACTTGGCTCAGTGTTTCAGTGAATCTGACAGTGCATTCAAGAAATGACAAGCCAAGAAGCAAAAAGAGGAGGAAGAGGCAAATAAATCCATCCAGGAGGCAAGAGAATTACTCAATAGGGTGTACAATGGTGACAAAGAAGCAGAGCATGGGGTTGTCAAGCATATCAAGGCCAAGGCTGGCAGGAAGCAAGGCAAGTGGTCAGTTGGCAACAAAGCCCCCCCCCACAACTGCAGGCATATTATATCTTCAAGACCATTGGACAAATAAGAAGAGCATCCTCTCCAATGAAAAGAAGTGCAATAAGAGACTTCACAGGCAATTCGAAGAGATTGAGGGAGATGATGCACAGAAGAGAGATGTGCGCAATTCTTCTCCTGGTCCCAATTCTGGGAGTCAAGTACAGCTACAGTCCGCCCTTTCTCCCAGCAGTTGTCTTCCCTGCCATCCTCACTCTCACTCTCACTCTCCCCCCTTGGTCATTCATCCTCCTCATTGCTCTCGCTCCCATTCCACCTCACTCTCGCCCTGCGGCCATTCATCCTCCTCGCCATCACTCTCCCCCTCATTCCCCTTCTCACTCTTGCCCCAGGGCCGCTCATTCTCACTGTGGCTGTTGCTCCCATTCTCCCTCTCACTCTCGCCCTGTTGCTGGTCATTCTCCTTGCCGTTGCTCTCACTCCCATTCCCCTTCCTGCTCTCATCCTTTGGCTATTTGTTCTCACCATCAATCTGACTCCCAGGCCTCCAATTCTCATGTTTCACCTGCTCCTCCCTGCCATCGCTCTCATTCCCACTCTCCCACTTGTTCTTGTCCTTCATCTGCTCGTGATGCTCATCATCACCCTCCCTTATCTTCCAGAAATCGATCTACAAGCCCCCCTCCCCATCATCGATCTCCTCCAGTTGCACAAGAAGTTATTGCCCAAAGAGGAGCCATTGGACAGAAAGAGACTCCCCCAGGAGTCCCTCCAGATCAATTTTCCCACCATCATTCTCCTTGTCCATCTCTCAATTCTCATTCTTTCACAGCCACAACATCCTCAGCTGCTGTCTCAAGAGTCAGCAGGCCAATACCAACAGGCCCACAAGCATTTTTGCCCCCAAATCCCAGACTGATACTGATGGGCCCACAAACTGATCAACATGTACCAGTTGCAGTGGGTGTATGGTATGTGGTGGAGTGCAAGCCAGTATTGAAAGACAGTGCATTGATTTGGCTGAACGAGTTTGAGGGTCAAGGACTGTTGGGGGTTCAGTGCACAAGACATAAATGGGCAGCCGATTCTCCATTCCAAGCATGTCTCTACTTCAAAAACTTGTCTCTGTGAGACAATGTCCTTTGCCATGTGACAAAGGAGATGAATGCTTGAAACCTTCAGTTCATGAATGCAGCAACATTGGATATGGTTCCCACCCCCTACACTGCCAAGGTGGATTTGTTGTACATTGAGGAGGCATATGCACATGCCTGTAATGAGCAAGAGCTTGCATCCTTACTCTCTTGTGCCCCACCACCTATCCTCACACAAGAGGACTTCAAGGCCAAGATTCTTGATTACATATTGCACCCTCCATGGCTTCCAATGAATCATGCTCAATTTCCTCTGGCAGACCTTGAGAGCTGGAGGAGAAAGATGCACATCTTTGACTTCACCACACCATGGCTGACAGAGAATATCAGTGTTGGCACTCCACCACTTGGGCTGATTCAGTTTGCATTACTGATTTGCAGCAATATTCGGTGTGGCTTCAAAAAAGTGTTTATTGTATCAGTTTGGCCCTCCAATGGTCCAATGAATGATTGGATATGGCAGATTTCTAGGTGGGCAGAAGCAGACAGACACAATTTCCAGGAGTGTCTGGATATTTGTGAGTGTTTCAGTTTCACCCTTCATGGATCTTGGAGAGTGGTGTTGGAGAAAGGTCTTAAAGAACCTCATTTCTTGAAGGACCCTCATGAAGATGAGCCTTGAATGAAGAATACATGTATCCCACTGTTGTCGTTCAATGTTCCATCTTAGATCCATCATTCTTATGTTGATTTGTTTGATTCATTCCTTTATCTTCACAAGTGTATTTCCCTTTGTACTGTATGAATGACACTGACTCCAGCATTTGCTGTTCCTTCTTGCAGTAGCACTGAACTTGGTGGTATCAGAGAACCTGCTCTTGTAGCATTTGCCTGGCAGCACATGGAAACTTGAAGAGTCTCCAATATACCCGGTATATGCAAGGCATATTTGTCTTTCCCCACCTCTGTACATGTTTTGTGTGTCTTCATTGTTCATATGCCTCTTGTGTGGAGGCCTGTGCAGCCTCCACATGTGTTGGCAATTCTAATGATCTTTCTATTTCCTTCCTCATTTTTTGTTAGATGTATGTTTTTTTCTCTTGTGCAGGAGGACTTGTGCCAGTCTCTGCCCACCCTGTTGTAGGTAGAGGCCATGCACCCTCCCTGTGCTCCCTTGGCAGTTATGACCAACTTTAACTTTTTTTGGAATACACAGTGCCTCATCACTGGGAACTATTGAGGTTTCAATATCTCTGGCCACTTGCCCTGTGACATGACCCAACTTATTCCAACTCATCACATAAGAAGGGAAGGCTACAGGGGATCCAAAGAGCACTCCCAATAGTTCTTTTCTCATTCTCTAGCCAGATCCCTTATTATGCCTGCAACTCATTCCAATAAGGCTGAAGTGCCCTCAGCACTCTCAGCAAAGACCCATTCTTCTAAGGCCAAGTCAACAAGTGCCTCTTCAGGGCCCAAATCACAAAATGCTTCATCATCCAAGTCTAAGACAGCAAGCACCCAATCATCCCAGTCCAAATCAGTAACCACCCCTTTGTCTAAATCTCCTTGAGTCCTGCAGGGAGCTTCAGCTTCAACTTCTATGGCATCCACTCCCAATAGAGGTCACATCTTGTCAGTTGAGCTACCTCCTCAAGTCCTTCATACTCAGTCACTGAGTAGGCTGCTACCTTTGCTCACTCCCTCCTATGTCTGGAGTCCAACCTGCTTGGAATGTCCCCTTGCTCCCTGCCATCCATTCACCTATCACATCTGCCAGGGCAGATTGTGCCCTTACTTCACATGATGTAGTAGCATTGCTTGATCATGCCTGTACCCTCATCAAACAGCTCCCTTCCAGTGTGCCTGAGGGGGATGCTAATGAATGTGGTGTGACCTGTCTGTGGGATGCCAATCACTCAGAGGATATCCCAGCTGCATTTGGGGGCAGTGGGGCAGATCACAATGAGGACTGGGAAGAACTAGATCCAGTACTGAATCACATTCTCCATGTGGACATACCAATGAATGCAGTAGTTGACAGAATCAGATGTGGCTCCAGTGGTACACTAGGGATTGTAGAAAGCCTTGCATTCTTTGTTGAGAAATGCAGTCTGAATTCTGTCTATTTTGGGACAAAAATGGAATGTCTTGTAGAAGCTTTGGAACTATGAATAAAGTGAGAGATGATTCTAAACCCACACATACATCTAACTTGGTATCTGATGCCCTTATCACCTTTTGCACCAGGTCAGAGACTCACATGAATCCCACTCAAGACCTACATTCCCCACTGCCTCTAAACTCTCATATGGACTCGCTTCTGGATTGGCAGGCTGAGCCTGCTGCCAATGACAGGCAGCAGACATCATTATCACTAAAATCCTCCACTGAGGAATATAACCAGCATCCACTGGATCCTTGTGAAGGATCAGATAGTGATACTCAACCTTCACCTGGGCGTTTTTCTTGACAAGTTCTTCATTTGCATGCCTTGGATGAAGAAGATGAAGACAAAGAAGATATTGTGAGGCAATCTTGGTGGGGAAAGCAAGTTTCTTTTGCCCACAATGATGACGAGGATGACAAGGATGACATATCTGAAGTGGATGAGAGCCTTTTTGTGGATGGAAATGTTGTGAACATGCAGTTTACCAAACACAAACTCCACAATGAGGAAATCAAGGAGGTGATGGACATGTTTCACAACTTCATGGAGGACAAGCTCAAACCATGTGCAACTCACCTCAGTTGATCTGTCTTGCAATTGATGAGAATTGGTAACTGGGAAATGTCAACACCAGAGCACTGACATGGGGGTAATGCATGGAATCCATTTCTAAAAAATCTCAAAGGTTCATATTGTTTATCCTTCTATGTATAATTATATCCTTACACAGTAGTATGTTGTAGACAAAAATGAGTATGTTTCACATGATCATGCAAGGAAGGAGTACGAACTCCTAAAATCTGACATGGGTGGGTCTGACTCCAAAATGTGGACAGCAGAGGTGGAGTGGCTCAGGTCAGAGCACAGTGGGAAGAAAGCTGAGGTGGGAAAGAAGCTAGGGCAGTCAGGAGGGGATGTTGCGAAGTTGATGGAATTGGCACAATGATGATGGAATGCAGATGGAAAGGCACTTTTGAACTCTGGTATCCACACATTCTACATCATGATATCTGACTGTGCAGCATCCACAGCTGCCCATGGTCAAAATACTGCCACCATGAACTCACCTCAAATAGAGTCATGGTACAAATCTAACTTCAACCCAACCGAACACCTCGTGAACATGTATAAATACATTCTCACTGAGCAGATGCACCAAAATGAGGTCGATGCTTTTGAAGGTGTTCCTGAAACTGATGATTGGCAGAGACCCATGACATGCATAAGACTAAGGTGGCCTGCATGCAAAGGATGTGGAAGCTCTTGGATCATTACATGCTGCTGAAGGTGAAGACGACAAAGTGGATGGAGATCCTGAGGCTGTTGTGGATTAACAGAGTCCGGATGGAGGGTCTTCCAACCATGGAAGAATTCCCACTGTTAGGAAGCTGGATCTCAGACAAGTACCACACATCACATTGGAGCAAGATGTACAAGGCCTTCAATCATTCTGCTGGGTGCCAGATCTGGATTGAAGAACTTCCTGAATCCACGTCTGATGTTGATGAGGCCCTGTTGCCCATCATGATTGATCATCATGGGCGAGTTCAGCACACCATTGGCAGTGTGGATAAGGCAATTGATTCAAAAGACTGGTCCATTGGTGCAGTGGTAAAGGATCCCACTCCAGAAGGTGGACAAGAGGCTGAAGAATCTGTAGGGAAGAGGAAGAGGCCTGGTGTAGAGGGAGGTGTAGGCATGATTGGGAGCAGGGATGCTGAGGGACTTCATGAGGGTGGGGCAGGTGATGTTGAAGATGTTGGGCAGAGACAGAAGAGAAAGAAGAATGGCCCAAAATCCTCTGCGACAATCCCTGACAATGCCAACAACTCGCCAAGCCCAGTTCCACTCAACTTCCCACAGGATCCAGGATCAAGTGCCAAAGGACCTTCCAATCACACAGTGCCAATCAGATATGGTTCAGAACTATCACCACCAATTGACTCTCTCTATGCATTCAATGTCTTCAACCCCTTTCTCATTCAACCTCAGTGGCAGACCACTAGCAGGTTTGGAGGCCATGGGCCATGACCTTACACAGCAGCCCAGTGATTTTTTCCAGCAACCTGGTGTGGCCCCACTCCCTCCTCTCCACTCAAACTTCATGGGCCAATTCCCTCCTGGATTGCAAGACCCAAATGCAGGAGGATTTCTTCAACTATGGTGACTTGTAGCTATCATTGATTTGTCATAGTATATAATACATATAATATGGATTTGTCAACAGTAGTCCTGGCTGATCTGGGTGAGTATGATGAGGATGATGCTGCCAAGTCCCTAAGGATTGAGCCCAAATAAACCCAAGTTGAGCCCAAAAGAGATATGGAACCAGGGATCAAAGAGCCTGGTTGGGCCCAATTGGGTTCTTATGGGCTTGGGCCTTCTTAGGTAGAAAAAATGCCTCATTTTTCAGCCTAAGGTAGGTGAAAAAAGTGGCAGACCAAGGTGGGTACCTAGTAGTATGAGGGGCCAAGGGAAAGAAAGGAATTGGCCTATTGGCCTCTAGGATGGGAATATGGCTATGGACCTCTGGCTGCAATGTGGGCTTAGGCTGCATGGTGTATCTGGCAATAGGGCAGCTTCCCAGGAATGGAAGCTATCTCCCAGGTGTGGGTCTCTTCAGGGAATGTGGCCCCAGCCTCAGGGACCTCTCCTGTGGCCATGGCCATGGCCATGGCCACAGCACTAACCCTCACCAGAGCCTCACCTCAGCTGTGGCTGCCACCTCTGTATCACTGTGGCCCTTGCAGCCCATCACTATCTCAGGCACAGCTGCTTCTAGGGCCACAGCCACTTCACCAAGATTACAGTCGCGCAGGCCAGCTCCCTTGAGCCACAACCCAGCCCCGCAGGCTCATGGGGACTGCAGCCTAATCCT